>CAHIKZ030000575.1:1105000-1170000 GCA_903632075.3 Acanthosepion pharaonis | reverse complement strand
TTACCCTTTTGTCGTTGTAGATAAATAGAAAAATTTGTGTTTATTTAACTTTCAGCCTTTCAGAAGGAACACACCTCTTTACCCTTTCTGGTATTTCATTTCAGCCCGTTTTTTTTATATATACGTCGTCCTTTTAGATCAGTGTTTCTCAACTGGTGCACCCAAAGGTAACCAGGGCTCTCAGGTTTCCCATTACACCACCCACACATCCCTAACAAATATTGGAAATAATAAAGAATTATCTTGAAATTACTGAATAGCAATTTCCAGTGTTCAGATATTCCACATGCTATTGTCATAAAGACTGCACATTTGTGATTTACTTTATTTAATTTTTTTAACACTTTCACTTCTGTATTGTTATAACATTGTTAACTGGCTGTACTAAACTGGCCTGTTCAGCAAAATGTAGAAAATTGCCATTTACAAGATACAAATGACTGACACTGATGGCAACTTCTCATAGACATCACCATTTTGGTTTTGACCATTATTCTACAGTAATACCAAAGCTTGAGGACATCCCGATAATCATGATGTATCACAAAACAAGTCAGATTTTATGCTACAATATGTTAGTAATATCTCCTTTCAACTGGTCCGTTCTTGCAACCATTCCCAACGGTGCGTCCGGCTCTTTCTTGCAACCAATTCCCAATGATGCGACTTGACTAACTTAAAAGCACCATCTGCACTCAAAAGAACAGATTGTCTCTGCAAATAATGCCAGAGTCAAAGAATTATGTTTTTAACAATTAACTAAAATAAGTTGTTACCTGTTTTGAAGAATGGTTGAACTGAAGATCAAATGTATAAAAGGATGCTTCCTAAATATTCTTAATTCATTTTTATTGCAATAAATTTAAAAAAAAAAAAAGTCATATTTGAGACTGCCAAATTAAGATATACCTTTGCTATGAAGATTGGGGAACTGACTGTCAGGCAAATAAAAATTTAGGCAAATCATTTGAAGTGAATCTTTTAAAAAGCCTTTTAACATGTATATATTTGATATGTGGTCTACACACACACACACACACACACATATGCATATGTCTCAAGTTCTGAAACTAAATATTTCTATAATACACTGATTCATTTTGACCAATTTTTGAAGATGCGTAAAATTGTCTGAAGAGATGAATGTATGTCTGATGGTAAATTTAAGCACCGTAAATTTGCTCTGTTGAAGATGCTTCCTAAATATAATTTTGTATAAAAATCTTTATTCCTAAAATAAAGCTGGCTTCTTTTGAGTAAAATATGCAGACTTTTTTTTCCCATTTGACTTCATTGATGCACATTTATTAAAACTAGGCAAATTAATTTTATTCCATGTGTGGTGCATAATTGGGGATAAAAAAAACCCCTGAAATAGCCTAATCTCTTTTGAAAAGAATCATCTCATTTGACTAATACATACAGATGTTCTGATTGGTTGCTTTATGTTGCACAGTAAAAGGCAGTGGAAAGTAAGAAGCCATATTTCTCTTTCCCCTCCAGCTTGCAGTTTTAAGAATAACTCTGAATGCATCTTCTGTTTAGAGATAAAATAAAATGGAAAAAATTACATTTTTAAAGTAATAACATAAAATTTAGGGGAATAATTTTTTTTTTCTAGCAATTACTAGTGAGATAAATGGCAAAAGAACGCAATATGAAAATTAAGCAGAAATCCTTTAATGATCTTTAAACTTTTAAGCTGTTTGCTTGTAAATTATTAAACAGGAATTATTCTGCATTAAGTCTTAATCATTTTTCCATTTCTCTTCAAATTTCTCAGTCAAATACAAAGTGTACATTCAGGTATGCTTCATCTTGGGAAGATTTTCCAATCAGCACATTTCTAACTTCCTTTATTCTTCAAAATGCTGCTTCCATTTTTATTTAATTTCATTTTTTCTTTTTAATCTTTTGATGCTACATGCATTTTTATTTGGATTATTTTTTTCTAAAAACTTTTTAATATTTTTCTTCTTATTCTTTTTCATTTTAATTGCAACTTACAAGAGATTAAAATATAAATTTTCTTTTTTGCTGTCTTCATTACATGTTTAAAACTTTTCTTCCTTTTCCTTTTTCTCTTTTTCTCCTCTTTTTTCTTTTTCTACTTTTTCTCCCTTTTTCTTCTCCTTTTCCTTCTCTTTTTCCTCCTTTTCCTTCTCTTTTTCCTCCTTTTCCTTCTCTTTCTCCTCCTTTTCCTTCTCTTTCTCCTTTTTCTCCTTTTTCTTCTCCTTTTCCTCTTTTTTCTCCTTTTCCTCTTTTTTCTCCTTTTCCTCTTTTTTCTCCTTTTCTCCTTTCTTTTCTCCCTTTCTCCTTTTCTTTCAGTTTTCTTCTCATTTAGTGAAAGATCGACTTAAAAATAATGATGTGTTAATATTTGTAATATTAAAAAATTAACCAAATAAATCCTCACAAACTTCTAGGTGTGAAAGACAATCCTTCCTCAGATTCTGTACGCTTTATGCTACAGAATCACAAAGTACTTTACCAAATAACAAAAAACATGTCATTTAAAGATTCTCAACAGCAGCAACAACTAAAATAGATGGTACATGTAACTAAAAGAGCAAATAATATAATCAAGATATTGACTTTCCACATGATATTAAACAAAAGGTTAGGAAGTAAACTCTCATCAATACTAGGCAGAGTAATAACAGTAAGTGGACTTGAGAAAGCTATTTTCTTAAATTGCTTTAAGGGAAATATTTTATATATTTCAATCGAAAATAATGTTGTTTGGCCAGTGAATGCCAAATGTTTCTTGTATGGAAATAGCTAATTTTACTATTACTGCAAAAATTTTACAAAGGCTAGTGTAGATGTTTTTCTTCAAGTTTTCATCTTATAAATTTGTTTGTATGTAATCTACAGTTTTTTTTCCCTTTTCTTAGTATGTACTGTACTAATAATACAAATATGTCCAAATAGTATACTTTCATGATGACATTAAAAAATGTTTTTAAATGGAAGTATTAATGAAAACTGAAATTTTTCTTTCAACTGCCTCCCCCCTTGTCTCTTTCTTCCTCCAACTCAAAACTCTGTGATAATTGCCGAATAGTATTCAATTAGACAGTTTTGGTAGACTCTCCTGCCACCATTTTGAACTGAGAGTAAAGGGAGGTAATTGAACAGTAGGATTTGAATAATTGTCTATCTCTCAATGACCCACTGCAACCTTTTATATCACCTTTGTCTGTCTATTGTCATTGTGTTTAGAGCTTTGCTTCTTTCATCTAAGTTTCCTTGTCTATTCATTTGTTACCCTTTGAAATCTTTCCTTTCATTTGACAAACAGAATTACCAACATCCTTTATAAATGTTTTGGCTAGTTTTCCTTTATTCTTCCCCCCCACACACACACACTCACCAGCCTTCTTTTGTCAAAACATTCTTTGGCAAGTCCATATGTTGGATGATGTTAGACAGAATTACAAATTATTCAGAATAAACTAGTAGTCTTCGATAAAATATACATATTCTGTACTTTGGAACCTCGTCTTTCATAGGCAAGCCATAACCATTTAAGCTACAAAAACTACACAAGGCAGTATGCTGTGATTGTATTGTTTAACAGAAATGTGTATGCAGCTTATTCAGCCACCGAGACAGCATGTAAGTTATTGACAGACTAACTACTTGTTTTCAGTTATTACTGTTTCAGAATATAAGATGTACTAGTGTATAAGACACACTCTTATTTTGAAAACAAAGTTTTTGGGGTCATATTTGAAAGATTTTTTTATTGAACACAAATTCAATCTGACAGTTTAGAAATTAGTATATGAGGTTCTAAATGCAAAAGATCTCAAGGTATCAAAATTAAAAAAAAAAAAATGCCATAAATAAAAAGTTTTAAAAATGGGTACTGGTATTTAATTTGGAAAGGAATTGGACATTTTACCATCGGATCCAATATAATGATCAAATAGAATGTCATCCTTGGTTTTCTCCATTGCATTCGATGATACCACATTTCTTAAATGACTTAATCCCTATATTCTTACTACTTCTCATGAATTCTTCAAACACATATATGTCTTTTGTTTTAAAGGGGACAACAAAATTTTTGGAGTAGAATTCTGCATCTTATATACTGAAAAAATGTGAGATTTTGTAATGTTGCGTGAAAATGGCTTTGCAATTTTTATGAAGACTGACAGAAATGAGTAAAATGCCTGCATCAAATTTTGCCAGAAACTCATCAAATCTGTTGTCAAGACCATTGAGATATTTTGTCAGTATTTTGATAAATATTCTTAAGGTCAAAGAGATATTTGAATGGTATATAGGTTTCAAGGTTGGTTGAGTCTTGGTTCAAAAATGATGAACATTCACCAGAGAAAATGCCAGAAAATTTGGGAATATTTAATTTGTGAATTAGTTTATGAGGACCATTGCTCTTTTCTCTCGCTTTTTTCTTGCTCGCTCTCCATTTTCTTTCTCTCTCTCTCCATTTTCTTTCTCTCGCTCTCCATTTTCTTTCTCTCGCTCTCCATTTTCTTTCTCTCTCGCTCGTTCTCCTTTTTCTTTCTCTCTCGCTCGTTCTCCTTTTTCTTTCTCTCTCGCTCGTTCTCCTTTTTCTTTCTCTCTCGCTCGTTCTCCTTTTTCTTTCTCTCTCGCTCGCTCTCCTTTTTCTTTCTCTCTCGCTCGCTCTCCTTTTTCTTTCTCTCTCGCTTTCGCTCTCCTTTTTTCTTTCTCTCTCCTTTCGCTTTCGCTCTCCTTTTCTTTCTCTCTCTTCCGCTTTCGCTCTCCTTTTCTTTCTCTCTCCTCGCTTTCGCTCTCCTTTTCTTTTCTCTCTCCTTTTCTTTCTCTCGCTCTCCTTTTCTTTCTCTCTAAGCTCTCCTTTTCTTTCTCTCTCGCTCTCCTTTTTCTTTCTCTCTCGCTCTCCTTTTTCTTTCTCTCTCGCTCTCCTTTTTCTTTCTCTCTCGCTCTCCTTTTTCTTTCTCTCTCGCTCTCCTTTTTCTTTCTCTCTCGCTCTCTCGCTCTCCTTTTTCTTTCTCTCTCGCTCGCTCGCTCCCCTTTTTCTCTCTCCCCTTTTTCTCTCGCTCGCTCTCTCGCTCTCCTTTTTCTCTCGCTCGCTCGCTCCTTTTTTCTTACACCATTTATAATCAAATGAATGATACGAACTTGACAAGAGGCTTATGTTTAATCTTTCTCTTTATCTCTCGCTGTCTCTCTCATATATCTCTCACTGTCTCTGAACTGTGCCATCTTCCAGAAAAATATATTGTATAGCAGCAACGACAAGAAGAGCATACATTATGACCAGTAAAGACAAAAACTGTTCGTTGTTACTGGGAGATGAAACCTAATTGATGATTTACTGCCTTCATTATAACTACTGTCAGCTATATCCGGATACTTAGAGATTAGAGTTGTTGTTTGTCCTCCAGGTTTTTGAAAAGCATAAAAGTAAACCATTTCTGGTTGTTTGATGATCTTGTATTACTCCTCTCGGACCGAGTGGTGCGGGAGAAAAGTTCAGTGGTTATATAAGTCTCTAGAAATCTTCACTGATTACTGTCGTTCTGCTCACCCCCCCTCATCATCAGATAACGCATTTTCCTTCAAGATTAGTTGACTTACCAATCCTACAATGGCAAAGTGATTTCTATATGAATAGATGTACTTCATGGTGGACTTAATTTCATTTTCAAGATTGATTTTTGGAACAAAAGACACTACAAATGTTAACTAGTCTGCTGATTTTAAAAAAAAAAAAAAAAAAAGAAAATTCTATTTATAATTTTTGTAGATTTTATTTTATTATAGATTAGCATTCAATAGACCTTCCTCTAACTACATTACTCAGAATAAAAAAAATTAACTTGTTTTTTTTTATTATTTTAGAAGGGGAGAAGGTTCTTCATAACATAGTGTCAAATCAATTTTTCACTTCTTATAGAGTTATCTGTACTTTTTTATTTACAAATGTCAAGTTTGTAAATATCTTACTTATTATAAAATGCAGATTGTTTGTGTGTGTGTCTGTACGTTTATATATTGGATCGGATTTCCTACATTTTTCAACAGATTTTAACAAAATTTCACAGGACTACGTAAAATTACCTTGTGGTGGTTCTGACAGTGCCAAAAATTGCATGGAATCAATTTGAAAACACGATAAAACACGATTCTGTCGCCAGAATGAAAGGGGGACAACTCATATCGAGTTATATTTGCTATAAAAACCCAGGTTGTTTGTGTGTGTGTTCCTTTATATATGGGATCAGATTTCCTACATTTTTCAACCGATTTCAACAAAACTTCACTTTTTTTTGGCAGGTAGTGTTTCTTAGTGTCTTGCACACTTTTTTCTTTATTTTTACATTCAGAATGCTTTAAAAATTCCATTTACAAGACAATTGTTTATAATAAAATTCTATTCAATCCGTAGACTCATAACGAATGAAAACAAAAAAAAAACAAAAAACTAATTAAGACATGCGTGTCTGTCAACCTTAAACAATAATCTTTGTCAATTTTATTTTTCAGTCTTTATGATGGTCGATACTTGATCTATCTCTTACTGTTACATTCCCGGGCAACGACGGGCTCTACTGCTAGTCATTAATAAATGTATAATAAGTTTTCATTGCTTTCACTATCAACTGCGAATTGAATCACTATCCAATTTGCTGGTAGAGTAAGAAGACCCAGGACTTGCAAAAATATTGCAAAGTTCCTCAAAACTATATACACAATGCGGCTTCGGTTTTAAATATCAAAAATTTGTTTGCAGTATTCTTCCTAAATCTACCAATGGTATGTATAAACATAAAGAAAGTATTAGAAATAAATTCCACTATTTTTCAGCAAAGTATAAGGAGTTACTAACCTACCAATGTGTGACATCATATCTATAAAGCAATCTTGTGAACTGGCTCTACATTGAAATTACTTTCAGGTTATAAGTGGTTATTGTTACTTACCAAATAGTGGCTTTTGTTGTTCTGTCAGAAAAAAAAAAATTCCCCTACCAAAACACAATCCTACAAACAAAGATTACATAGATCTCCAATCTGACCATTCAGCTCTACTGAAGGGCCCTTGTTATGACACCAAAAGAGAGAGCCCCAAAGAGGCAGGAATCACCTAAGCAAAGATCCTGAAATGAATGACACCAATGCTCCTCCTTAAAACAAAAAAAACAATATTAGAAATGACAACGGGCAAAAATCCTCTGGGAGAAGAAAAAAGAAAATCTCAATATATTTCAATAAAATAAAAACAGAGTAGGGAATAGTCTGCATCTCAAAACTCTAGCAAATCCCAAACTCCCGATAAATAGTCATATTACAACCCCTAAAATAATTGAATGGAATTTTTTTGGCATTTTTTTTTTTTTTTTTAAAGAACTAATTTCCTTTTTAATCTATGCTGACTGTTTACTCCTGATTGGTTTGATAAGGTCAAATAAGCAGCTTATCTAAAAAAAATGACCTCCCATTTGTTGATAACTAGGGCAATAAAAGGTTTGTTAATTGTAATACCTTGTTATATACTGTAGCTATAAACACTAATGGGTATGTCTCAATCCTCATAAATATGCTGGACACTATTGTAAGGCGGGTAATATGTTGTCTGTGTAGTCCACTACCAGCAGTGGTTTACCTACTTCAAGCTGTTGATGGGTATTGTATTTTGTTGTTATAAAGATTACCATTTCATTTCCAACCTCTGTTTTGGTTATTCCTTATTTAGTAACCCTTTCTAGGTTACAACATGCCTCCAAAATGAAACTGTTCTCTTTTAATCATCTGAGAGAACCGTTTTTGCCTTTCATCAGCTTGACTGATGCTAACCTTCAGGAGAGCAATTCCTTCCCCTTTCTGGTTAATGTCTCCTCCCCCACTGACATGAAGTGACTTTTCTTAGTGAAATCTGCTTTCCAGTGCCTCAGCATCCGAGTAATGATCAACAAGTTTAGTCTGGTTGATCATTTTTACTAAATAGTGTGTTTGATTCTCACTGGGTGCACCATTAAAAAAAAAAAAAAAAAATGGAGAGTTATGTCGTTATATTAACCTAAATTTTTTTCCAAACCACAGAATGAAAATGAAAGGATAAACATCTTAACCTTGCCAGAAAGTGGCAGTAGTACCAGTAACTATAGGAGAACTGGAAACAATCATTAAGCTTCAGTTTTGAAACCTGTAAATTTTCTGTGTTGCAATGGAATCATATTTTTAAAAAGAAAATAATATATAATTTTTTTCCCATCTAATATGCAGGAGCACTAAAATATATTTTAATGAGTCATAATTATTAAGCTTTTAAATAAACTTGAACTGCAATATTGTTATGTAGTGGTTTCACAGTGGCGGCTTGTATTTGTACTAAGTACTAAAATAGGTTCGACGTACAAAACGTTAGGAACTTGATATAATAGGTAATGACGCAGTAATCTAGTTGGGGTGGCTGATACGTCAATATCCGACTAATGGTCGTCCGACATCGACTGACTGACCAACTCGCTGAGCGACTGCTACTACTACTCCTACTTATTATAGATGGAAGAGTCTATTAACTATAGAATAGGTGTGTTCCATTATAACAAATATATCAGTCCTCCTAAATGAAAATGAATTGACAGTTTCCTGATGAGAAGAAAAGGAGACTTGAGGCAACAGAGATGTGGTTCTGCAGAAGGATAATGAGAATAGTATAGACAGTGAGACAATACAAACAAAAAGCACACATATACTAGAATTAGAAAAATCAAAGAAAATTAAGGAAAGAGGTTAAAGTAAAATATAAATATTTAAAGTTTTCTCAAAAAAGCATTGAAACTGTAATCAGACAGATCATGCAACAATATAAAAGAATGCCAACATGACAAAAGAAATGAGATTTAACAAATGGAAGAAACTGTGACAGAGAATTCTGAAGGTGCTTAAGAATCATAAAAGATGCGTTCTGGAAATTAGATGAAGCATTAAGAAACAGAAGTCTGTTGAACTGCTATGCCATATCAACCCTCTTATATGGCAGTGAATGTGGGTCAATTTTCGTACAAATCAAGAGGATAATATCTAGGAAGTTTTTTAGCAGAAGACAAAAAATGCAATAACAAAATCTGAAGGCATATTGGGGAAAACAAAAGATGCCTTACAAAAGCTAAGCAAAGTATTAAGAACCAGGAAAAATCTTGTTAGAAACAAAAAGAAAAGAGTTGTGTCATATTAGTCCTCTTATATGGCTGTGAATGCTGAACAATCTCCTCATAGATGGAGAAGAGACTTGGGGCATTAGAAGTGTGTTTCTACAGAAGGATGCTGAGAATACCATGAACATGCATGTGAGCAATGAAGAAGTTTTAGTAAAAGTGGAACCAAAAATAGGCACTTAGAATCAGAAAGAATTGAACATTTTGAGACACATAATGAGGAAAGAGAATCTGGAGAATTTGACACACACAAGATACAGTAAAAGCAAAAGGAGAAACATTGACTAGCCTATCTAACAAGCTTTTGTAAATGAATAGTAGTACAGGGACTGGGAGGGTAAAGTGAAGGGACAAAGGATAGGAAGTTGTGAAGAGCCATGATTGCCCATGTTCTGAATGGACACAACACATAAGAAAAGGTATTTATATATCTGAACTTCATGGAGTAAAGATATATTATTGAGTTTTATTTTTTGGACCTGCATATCTGTCTAGGTTGTTATCGTTTTGTTCCGGCCAGTGTACTCTCTGGCCTTCAGGTTTCCATTATTGTGTTCAGAAACCTTTTGAGCATAAATTAATACTGATGTGTTTTATCAGGAGTTATAGATTTATTGGCTTTTTAGTTTTACGTTTTTCCCTTTTTGAGGGAGAGCATATTATTCTTCAGGATAATCATTCTTCATGAATAAATAGCGAAATGAATTTAGTAAATGGACAGATTTTTTTCTTGAATTTAGATATTTCTTTTGCATGTATGAGCCATTGCTATCATTAATTTTAATGCTTTATTCCGCAATGACAAGTAAAATGTTAGCATTCCTACAGATATTACCGTTCTGAAGGCATTAGTCATTTACTTTATTGGTGAATTTCATCTGTTCTGGTTTAAGAGATACCCACCACCCTTTTTTTTTTTTTTAGTTTACAGAAAATTTAATTCTTAAATGAAATAGTCTGCATTTTTCTATCAAATTGTTGATCTCAATAATGTATTATTTTCTGAATGAAAAAGACATTGTTGCATTTACTGAAGTGAGTAGCTTGAAATTACAAACCTTAATATTCAATGAGACATTCTGAAAATGCAGCATACTATTAATTTAATTTCCTGAGACGTCATGTTTTCATATTATCAGAAAGAATTAACCAAGTTTTTTTTTTTTTTTTTTGATTTTTGTATTTTCCTTTGTTGCTTTCCCACAATCCTTTGCATATTTCTTTCATTAATAACATAAATTCGGGTGAATATCATGGTTGACATAAAACTAAGTTTTGGAATGAAAAAATTCAAGAGTAATGAATTCATTGAAATGACATAATGCCTCTTCTAGAGATCTTATTAAAAATCAGCTTAAGAATTTTTAATAAAAGGATCAGTTGATGATTTGGATCTCATAAAAATACAAATTGGTAATTAATTTTTAATAACTATATTTCTCAGCATATTAAGTACACATTTTAAAAGAAAAAAATCTCCTCCAAAAAATTCCCCATACATCTTGCAACCTGATGATTATGTTAACTTTTATCACTCTACATCATTTATAAATATTACTTCCATATTTTCTGTATATGGAATCCCCACAAAATATAGTTTTATATATTGGTTCTATATATTTGAAATTGCAATAGTCTGGCTCTCAATTTCAGTCAAAATTGTTTTAGGTGTTGCCATAGAAGGATATGACTGCACAACCAAGAAATTCAAATTCAATTTGCATTGGCAGGACAAATATTTTGCTTGGTGAAAATAGTCACCTACACCTAAACACTAATATTTGACACAATGGTCCTCTAATGGTACTTAGAATTAAATATATATGATTGATTATAAATGATTTGGTTTGCAGTTAAATCATACTGAAAGACTTGTTTGCTTTCAGACAAGGTAGCTAAGCCACATTGAGCTTCATAATGTATGACCATTTGCAAACTCTGTATACAGGAATGGTGGGATAAAAACCATCAAAAAATCCTACCTATGGGATGCAGGAAGCTGTTAAAAAGATGGTGGTTTGTACAATGATTAACTGTTGTTTTAGAACAGACCTTAAATGTATGGGGAAGAACATCATTGCCAATTGTCTTCAAAAATGAAAATAGAGCTACTAGTCCACTTGTGGGGTGGGGAATCTTTTGGGAAATTATTTTTGTATATTCTTTAGACTGCAACACTTCATAATTGAAAAATGTTGAATTTTTTATCTATTTGAAAGGGTGAGTCTGGTTTCTAATTTCAATACAGTGTCAAATCATGTCCAAACTTTTAAAGAGTTATTGGCCTTAGTTTTGTTGCAGATGAAAAGAGACTTGGGTTGGTAGGCATACAAAAAGATTTCCTTGAAATAAAGAACAAATGGATATGTACATTTCTAACTAAAGAACAAAAATTTACATAAAGTAATAAAAGAATGAATTCATTTATTTTTCATTGAGGACAAATAATTATTAATCTCAAATGTCCATGTGCTCCATTAAAAAAAAATCCCATACAGAAAAAAGATTGAAAAACATTTTTTTAATGTTTTAAAAAAAAAAGAAGAAATTGTTAAAAATTCAGAAAATTAAAAAAAAATATGTACTGTATTTACTTGTGTATAAGGTGTCCTCATGTATAGTGCAGCCCCTGATTTTTTTTTTTTTTTTTTTGCATGACTTTTAACCCATTCCAGAAACAGGTCACTGAAAATGCATGATTTTTTATTTTATTTTTTTTTTTTAAAACTCTTCAAAAAAAAAAAAAATTAACAATCTCATGTGACGTCCTATTTTTCTGCATAAAACACAGCTTATAAAAACTCACACTTTACTCAAGTATATACTGTATGTAGATATCGATGTTACTAGACTTTCAAACTTGATATTTGTAAATAACTGTCCAATAACACTGTAAAAGTCAGGGATCAATTTTACACTATACTGATATTATGAACAGGTCCCCAACTTATAAAATGATTTTTTAAAAAAAATCAGTAGTTTTCAATTCTGACAAGTGTCTAAAGAATACTAATGTAAAAAAAATATTTCCAGTAAAACTTTCACTTATTTTTTATGAACAGACCAGTCTATTTAATTAGTGCTTGAGGCCCTTACTAGTTGTGATTCTTATTTGTATAGAGTTCATTTGGAATAGAAGACATTTCTTACTGAATCAAACCATTTGAACATAAATTTCATCATCATCTGAGGAGAATGAATGATTGAATTATGATAGCAAATTAGAATAATATTAAAATGTAAAAAAAAAAAAAAAAATAATATACAAGTTGTCCATAAATTATATGTACAATTTCAAAAATTCATAAAAAAGTAACTCTACAGGGTTTATTGGAAAACAGGTAAACAAATAAGGTTTTATATAAACACATCACAACAATTCCACATGAACTCCATGGAATGATATCCGATCCTGACCTGCCCTATCCCACGTTGTGATTGGTTGATCATAAAGAGGCCAAGATTGATTCGTCGCAGGTATTTTCATGTTGGGCTGGTCCAAGCAGAGTGAAGTCATACAGTAAAATTGGTGAAAAACAACTCAAAATAATATTATAAAAAATATTAACTATTTTTATATCGAGCACTATGTACAGTGGTTTGTTAATAGTTGTTAGGGTCTAAGTGTTAGCATAAAGGTGTTTGTTGACCCAACTTGTTCCTAAATCAGATTCTACATTTGGTTAAGCTGTTAAGGTTTGGCTTGTGGAGTTAGCCAAAGTTTGTTTAGTTGATTTGGTAAGTTTGGCTCAAGGCTGAGATTCACGTAGACAGATAGTCACGTGCATTGTCTCACACTCTACGATTAGAACTGAGTCTCGAGTGATCTCTCTCCCGTCTCTCTTCTGTCCCTCTCTCCCGTCTCTCTCTTCTGTCCCTCTCTCCCGTCTCTCTCTTCTGTCCCTCTCTCCCGTCTCTCTCTTCTGTCCCTCTCTCCCGTCTCTCTCTTCTGTCCCTCTCTCCGTCTCTCTCTTCTGTCCCTCTCTCCCGTCTCTCTCTTCTGTCCCTCTCCCGTCTCTCTCTTCTGTCCCTCTCTCCGTCTCTCTTCTGTCCCTCTCTCCCGTCTCTCTCTTCTGTCCCTCTCTCCCGTCTCTCTCTTCTGTCCCTCTTCCGTCCCTCTCCCATCTCTCTTCTGTCTCTCTGAATTCACTTTGCACATTCATATTTATTGATGTCTGCCAAAAACTGGTGCAGGGCGGGGGTGATGCATTTGAGGAATTGGTATTTCCTCCACCAGTCATCTTCATTGTTTTTGGTTCTTAGAAATTAATTATTTCTCAATTTAGAAATCTCCCCACTTTTTCTCGGGGTAACGGCTGTAAGCATTATTCCACCCACAGCTTATTCCTCCTCTTAGCATCTCTCACTAATCCTCCTCAGTGGGCATGGGCAGCTCTTTCACCCTCCTTGGTGTCTCGGCTGTGCCTGCTATCCTTCAGTGGGTGCAGGCAGCTCCTCCTCCTTCCTTGATTGCTCTTCTGCGCCTGTCACTTCCACCTTTCAGTGAAGACTAATTAAAAAATAAATAAATAAATTATTGTTCAAAATGCTATCACCTCATAAGTGAATTGACACCAGTGTTGATTTCTTTTTCCTGGTCTGAAAATTGAATAAACAATCTCACCCTTGACCCAGAGACACTTTCCCTGGGAAAATCTTGTAACTTACATCATGGTGCCGTGTATTTTTATTAAAAAAAAAATTAAGCCAGGTAGTTATTGTCTTCAATCCTGATATCTCTGCAGAAAGATTTTGCCAAGTTGGTTTTATATTTCCTTCCTATCCAAAATCAGATACTGGACACCTGGCTCTCATATCCTTTGGTTCGCTTTAGAAACGTTACTTAAATAACCTTTTTTACCTCTAACTGGCATTTAAAATTTTATCCAATTCTCCTCATGTTGATTCCACGGACACACTCATGGCAGCATTATCTATCGATTGTCAACACCTTGTCCGTGGTACAAATTAAGTATTGTTCTTAACCGGCCACTTGGTTCATTTTTTTCTCTGGGAACTAATTCTTATCAGTCTATCGTTCTTGATATCCATTTAACCCTTTTCATGGTAGTTTATTTATCAATATTTCATTTTTGTTTGATATTCAAAGCCCTTATTATTAATTACCAGCAATCCAAATGCTGTTACAAAGTATTCCTTTTAAGAGCTAAAAAGGATAGAAAATTGTGGAGAACCATGATTGCCAATGTCCTGAAGGGACATAGTACATAGAAGAATAACAACACTTTGTAGTAAATACATGTTATGTTTCAGGAAATACATTCTTATTAATTTTTTGACATGTATTCTTTATTCTATAATTCTATCACTATTTCCATGGCAAATACTCAGACAAGCTACATTCCTTAATTTCACCAGCTGTGACCTGCCATACCATGTATACAGGGTCAAATTATCTACATTCCCTTTGTATTCCATTGTTAAGAGGGGAGATCCCACTCAGCTTTTCCTCTAAGAACTGCTACTTTATGGAAAAGTCTCCTGTCTGGATGCTTTCTTGAACACTATAATCTTAACCTCTTCAAGTCAAGGGTCAATCGTTATCTGTCTTCCTTATCCTCATAATCATCAATTCTTACCATTTCCCTTTGATCACCTTATTCTGTAAATCTCTAGCTTGAGTGGCTCTCAAGTCTTATATTTGAAGCTGAGTATTATAAAAAAAAGAAAACACTTTGACTGCTGTGTAATCATCACTGGGTCTTTCCCAATTGAACCAGTCTTAGCGCAAATCAGTAAACATCAATACATGTATTGTTTTGTTCTCCATGCTGTTGATAGCTTAAAGAGATAGACATCAAGCTTGAAATTTGACAATCATGACTCTTTTGAAAAACAAAAAAAAAAAAATTTTATTGCTTTTAAGTTTCATTGTGCCATTTATTTCAACGCTAATATAATCTTGAATAATCATTACTTTGTTCAAACTTTTGCTCAAATTATAATGTCAAGTCATTTGTGAAGGAAAACAAATGTTGGCTTATGGAAAACATGGCTGAAAACAGGCTAGACTTTGTTAGCAAATCTTAATTATAAATTGTTTTAATAACAAACAAGAAAAATATGTTGCTGTACCTAGAAGGCCAAAGCACAAATGTCAAATGTGTCACCTGCTGTGTGTGTATTTTTTTTTTTCCTGTGGAAAAAATACCTCTTCACTGGACATACAAATCCCTTTCACTCCTAGACAATTGTGGAGCAAGCCTCACCGAATTGAAAAGATTGTTTTAGAGAACATGCAAATTCATTTCCTTCTTGACCCATAGCAAATCAGGAGCAGACAGCTTTATAAACTGAAGAGCAAGTAGTGTTGCTGCAAGTGAGGGATTCTATTCATCATTTTACAATTCTGTAATATCTATTTGATTTTCAAGCAGTTGTTATTATTTGCTCTCAAACTATTATCTTCATGTTGTTGTTATTACATTTTGGCCATTCTGACCTCCAGCCTTCATCAGCTTGTTGATCCGGGTAACTTATGAAATTTTGAACTAAATCTTTTATTTAATCTACATGGGTTGATTTCTTTTTGTTATCCTGGTCATGTCTATGGATATCACGTCTCGTTCTTGCTTGGTCATTGCATGCCCGGTTTCCACTTAGTTGAAATTTGCCTAAGGATTGAACTCAGAATTACGATCTCACCAAATTCACAAACGAACACTTTAATCCTCTAGGCCAGGGGTGGCCAAATCTTTGATTCCATGCACCAATATTTTGTACGATTAATTTAAATGTGCCACACAAACATTCACTTCCTTTCAGTACGTGTTGTAATATGGACATATTTTAAAGTTATAATAAAATCTATTTAGTTTCTTTTCATCAAAAGGATGCAATGCGCCACTTGTAAGCATCTAATGCGCCACTTATGATGCATGCGCCACAGGTTGGCCATCCTTGCTCTAGGCTACTCTGTAAATGCTTATGTAGGAGCAAATTTGATGTTCATAACGTGTTGCCCCATATGGGAGTGTGTATAGCTATAAAATTTCAATAAGATGGAAGAACTTTATAATTTTTTTTTTTTTTATTTAAATATATTGCTTACTTGCAAAATGTGCGTAGTGTTTACAGTATCAAGTCAGGTTTTAAATGCAGTGTATGGTCAGTATACATTTTAATATGTTGTAAAATCATTGTCTTGCTAATTTTGTGTTTGCTATTTCTACATTCAAGAGCTCAATTTCCTCTCATTTTAAAATAGATTTTTTCTTTTCCTGTCTTTTGTTGGAATATTGCAAATATTACCTCCATGGGCATCTGTTGCTACATTTCCATTTTTTTTTTTTACACAAAAACATTGGGGATTGCACTATACACAGGTTTGTCTTTTTTGTTTTGAAGAGGTCAAAAGTCATGCATTTTTGGTGACCATTGCACTATACACAGGTAACTTTCTTCTTGAGGGGTAAAAATTCATGCAAAGAAATTAGTGTCGTACTGTACATGAAGTCGGCTTATATACGTATATACATGGTATGTATTTGTTGTGGGTTTCAGCAATTTTTATGAGATTTTTTATGCTTCTGCTACATTTGACCCAGAAACAATTTTTGGAAAACTCTTGTCAGTCCAAACAAAAAACTAAGACAGAATTTAAACAAAGAAATTTTTAACTAATATAACTAACAGGGCATTTTACAAAAGGAAAAATTAAGTTAAATGTGAAGAATTCAAAGCAACCTTCAGAGTTTATTGTAGTTGAGGGTACTAACATTTCTGTGGGAGCGAAAAGAATGTCTTTTCACTATGAAAAGTCACAGAGAAAGAGATAAATTCTTTCAAATCTTGCACCACCTGTAATTATCGTCAGGAGGCAGTAATTTAAAATATCACTGTGATTATCACCAGTGGGGGAGTGGTCCAACATAGTTAAACTTCAACAGGAATAAACTATAGTTTTATATTCTACCAAATTTATTTTCAGACAATTATATTATTTTATTCCTTTTTTTTTTTTCCTTCAAATAAAAAAAGCGAAAATAAATCTAACTTAATACCATTGTCTGCAATACTTATGTAACTGTACCAAATCAAAGAACATGGTAATTTCTTTCAGATGAGCTCTCAAGACAAAACTATTCAAGTTACCCTCAGCATTTAGTATACACTGCATTCATCTTACAATAGAACAATGATGAGCAATAAAATGGTTTTTAACTTAAAAAAAAACTCTAGAAAAAAAAGCCATTGTTTATATATTAAACAAACAGAGCAAATAAGTTTCGGTGTGTACTTTATACATTGTGCATTACCAACAGGAGAAGCTTTCATGCATTCCTCAGTATAAACAGGACATGTTCAGTGCTAATCCGATGATATTGTTTGCAAAGGAAAACGGATGTGTGGTGGTGGGTGTGTTCAAGCAGTTTGGAAAAGTCCAAGTTGAATATAAACAAGAGGCAATAATAGATTGCAGGGGCTTGCCCTGTGGGTAAGATTCAACACCAGTGCCAGAGGTTGATGTTCAAATCTAGGTAAAAGCAACGATTTTGAATGTTTCTGTCTATATTTTTGAGATGAGGTACTATGTACCGAATTTACATTATTCGGGCTATTGTCCCCATCTTTGTCACCATATTTATTACAACATTTCAGCTGTTGTATGTTCCTGCCTTTTTCAGGTGGTTGGAACGTCAAACTGAACCCTTTATTTCGCTTACTGTAGACTGTTCTAGTTCCACATACCATGTCTAATGGATGTCAGTTATCAGTTACCTCCTGTTAATTACCCTCACCAAGTTCTCCACTGCCATAACCAGGTATTGAGCTCACACTCTTTGGGTCTTGTCACTGGATCTAACTAACACCTTTATCCACTGTGCGTTGTGTCCTTGAGGATTTTGAATGTTTTCGTAATAAAAAAAAAAAAGTTACAAATTGGGAAGTGATAAATATAGCCACATCATGCAGAATACCAGATTATATATATATATATATATATATATATATATAAATAATGGATTTTTTTATTTATTAATCCAACAGATTTTATTAAACATTGTTTTTAATAGATACTCATATTTGAGTTTATTTATTAAATGGTATATTTTCATCTACTGAAACTGTTGTTAGATTCAACGTGTTTATACTGACTCGGCCACAAAGGATATTTGACAATCAAGTGAGTCTGAATAGTCACTTTAAGCGAAGTCCTTCTCATCATAGATGCTCAAAATTTCATATCTCAATTTGTATACAAATGTAAACAAAGTCATTTCTAAAATAATGGACTTTTTATCTATTAATCCAACAGACATAATCACATAAGCATTATTTTTAGTAGATACTCACATTTGAGTAGACATTCCGTTTATTTATTAAACGGTATATTTATATTTTTTTTAAAAAAGAATATTCAGGCCAATAGATGAAAATAAGTAAATATAACATTTAATAAATAAATTCAGCATCTACTCAAATATGTGTATCCATGAAAAATAACATGTATGTATGTATGTATGTATGTATATACATACATGTCACACACTACGAAATGGACAAAGTCCGACAATTATTTTAATACATTTTATTGCTATACGTTATTTATATAGACACAAATATTTAAAAAATGCTGTTTATAATAAACAGTATTAACAACATTTACTGGCCTGAATGTCCAAGAAATTTTCATAGAAAATATGTGTCCTCCGACAGGAATCGAACCTGTATCTTATACAGAACCATTATATAGCCTGACATGAAACTGGTATAGCACGTTCGGCTATATGGCTGTTCTGGAGGATACATATTTTGTATGAAAATTCCTTGGACGTTCAGTTCAGTATATTGTTGTTAATACTGTTTATTAAAAACAGAGAATTTACTTAAATATTTGCGTCTATATAAATAACATATAATATATTAAAATATATATGTATGTACATAAAAAATGTACGTGTTAAATTCTTGTTATATATATATATATATATATATATATATATATATATATATATATATATATATACTGGGGAAATTGTATGACAAAGTAAAAAAGTTTACATGTGATGTGTTTTTTCCTTCAGGATTTCATCAAACTAAATTTATGTTGGTAGGACTATACATGCACATGACAGAGGGTTGCTGGGAATTTTAGAATTTTTTTTTTTATCTAGCCGAATTCATTTGGAGTTGTTTTCTTTTTCTTTCTATCACTTTTGTAAGTAGGTATTCTACACTGAGATATTAGATCTACCAGGAATGGTGTAAAGTTATAAGAGCCAGGGCACAAATTTAATGTAGATGACCTTGTGATTAAGGCATTCTTGAGACATTTACATTGTAGTGAATTATCTCCTCCTTTGATCAGAGTACCATTTTTTTATTCAAAAACTGTGGTCAGTCTTGTTACAGTGGACAACCAATGCATTACATGCATTATTTAGTAACATGTCCCTTTTGTGTTCATATCAAGGTGATCATATCTCCATAATTTACAGATCACCTTGGTGCATATACATAAAAATTACTAGAATTCAACATTTCTTTAGTTAAGCCAACAAAAATTCTGCCAAAAAGTGCACAAAATATAGCTAAAGCCAATTCCATTGAACATAGAATAATTTTCAGTTTTGGTTTTCATCTTTGCTCATGAGGATAATTTGATTGGGTTCCTGATAAACCTACATTTAATTTTTTTTATTCCCTTTTTGGCATTATTCTCTGAACAACGTAATAAACGTGACATTTTTCAGAGTGTAATGTCGCTTGTTTATTTCGTTATTCAGGGGGCAATATAATAACAATGTGACATTACTCTTTGAACAATGGAATAATTTCTGTGAATTAAATATAAATTCACTATATAACAAGTGAATTAAATATTTTGAATTATCAGAAAAAAAACATTTTAAAAAAGAACTGTATTTCCAAACTTTCAGGCCTGCAAACAACAATTGATTGAGATTCAATAACAGGAGATTTGTCCTGTAGATCAGGGATTCTCAACATGGGTCCTTACTCTTAAAATTGGGCCTGGGAAATATAAGAGGGCTCTTAATTGAGCCTTCATCGCAGTAGGTAGTTAGGTATAGATGCGATAGGCAACAATAAACTACAGAAGATTATTCCGATGTCACTTAATTTAAAGACAATTTGATGTACGTAGGTCCTTACTTACAATTATTTTTTATCTCTTGGGTGACTTTTGCTAAAGTTTGTAATTAATTTTGATTATTCCCAAATTTATTTCCAAGTTATAAAAATTATCATATAAAAAAAAATCGCTGGCCTGGAATATTTTCAATTTGCTCCCGGAGTCAGCCTGATTCCAAAATGGCATATGTTGGGCTATGGCCTCTAAGAGGCATGGTGGAGTAATGGATAATGGCTTGGATTGAAGAATCGGAGAGTCTAGTTCGAATTCCACTCAAATCCATTACAGTCACTTACGTGCTTTGGAAAGGTATGAATCCTCTTCTTTCCCCCCCAGCTATAGGTAAATAGCAGGACAGACTGAGTTCTATAGCCTAGGATACCAACTGGTCTACTGCAGAAAGAAATGGCAACTTACAGCCGGGGAAAAAAAATCTACCTCATCTGTCATGTATCGAAAAGATACATGATAACCTTAGCGTGTATCACGCATGGCATATAACTGATGGCCTCTAGGAGTAAAGTTGAGAAAGAGTGACCCTGTGACATTCACATTTATTATATAAATGGGGTCTGGCAACACGAGGAGTAATGTAGTTATTAGTCCGAATTTATATTTTCTACTACATTTTGCTTTTGTAAATAAAATGTATTTCCTGTTACATGGAATTTCTATTTGTGCTTATGTGGGCCTGAATTTTTTTTTTTTTTTTTGACCCCAAAAATTGGCCACAAGAAAAATTTGAGAAATACTACTGTGAATAGTATTGTATCATTGCAAAAATTCACACTCGATTTTCATTGTTTTTAAATTTCTAATCGGGCATGAACTTTTGCAAAGATTAATTACTTTCTAATTGCACTAAAAGGATAGGTTCAAGCATATGTCCTGATGTCTGCGCTAATTCTCTAGGAAATGGGAGAGTTTCTGAATGACCCATTTAAGAAAAAAAAAATGTGACCTTGCATCATGCGTCTTCTTTCCTTGCTACAAAATAACCACGTGTCACATTGTGACATTGTCGTGAGGTAAATAAATCTTTCTTAATGTAGGTCACTCCATGACTTGTCATGATAAGTGTGAATTCAGTTTCTGTGGCCTATTTCTTGGCATTTTGGGCTTTTTTTTTTTCATGACCGTGGTCAAAATCTGACCAAGTCTGTTGCCTTTATTTTTGCACAAATACATTTCAGAAAGGCATGAATCTATTATTTCCCTTTCTCCAGGTTTTTAGCAAGGTACTGTAATCTCTAGCCTTGGGTGGCATCGAGACAAGGTGAGGGACAATCTGAATTTAAAACCATGGAGAAGATAACGAGAACCCCCACCTATTTTTCTTACAATTTGGTCCACTTTCCTGATATGGCTAGTAATCCATCCAAATCTAAAGTCTTAAACAATTTTCCTGTTTTCTAGCTTCTGCTTACGTCTGCTCTGTTGGTATAGTTCAAAATTCAAAGTTCTTCCTGCTCAATCATATCTTGTCATCCTCTATGATTCCGTCTGTTTATTCAAATTTAAACTTTGTTTATTGAGAGTATTATAGGTAAGTTGAAAACTTTACCTGGTAATTGTCTTTCCCTATTCACTTGATGCAAAATCTTTTTTCTTTAGCGTACGTGAAGTTTATCTCGTACAAGAAAGAAAAAGAAAGAAAGAAAAAGGCGAACACATTTTAAAAAGCAGATGTTCATAGGAGGACTGATTACTGGAGAGGAATTGGATAAAAAAAATGTAACGAAATAGACATAAATATCATCGGTGGTAGCTGCATCACCCTCCCCCCCGCGCACCCTCTACTAGTGAGCTGCACCACGCACCTGCTATTAGACAACCTGCTATTATTTACAGAACTTTGTTTGTATTACTCTTCTGATTGTTTTTCTTTGTCATTGTTTCTGTTTTTCTTTTTTTTTTTTCTTTTTTTTTTTTATTTCTCCTCACTCTTTGATACACCATTTGGCTAATGTTCCTCTTTTTTTTTTCTTTTTGTTTTTTTTTTTTTAAGTATTCTGGAAATCATGATTAAGCTGAAATCAATGTTACTTCACTTCCTTTCTCACTCTGTGTGTGCACACACATAATTTTCCTTCTCCGTTCACTTCACCAAAGATTTTTTTTTATCTCTCTCTGTTTCTCTGTGCTCATTTCTCTTGAGTTTAATTTGCATTCTCTCTCCATCTCTCTCTCTCTCTCTTTGTCTCTCTCTCTCTCTCTCTTTGTCTCTCTCTCTCTCTCTCTTTGTCTCTCTCTCTCTCTCTCTTTGTCTCTCTCTCTCTCTCTTTGTCTCTCTCTCTCTTTGTCTCTCTCTCTCTTTGTCTCTCTCTCTCTTTGTCTCTTTCTCTCTTTGTCTTTCTCTCTTTGTCTCTCTCTCTCTCTCTCTTTGTCTCTCTCTATCTATCTATCCATCTCTATCTATCTCTCTCTCTCTCTCTCTCTATCTCTTCCTCTTTTCCCACTAAGTCTCTGTCTTTTAGTCTTTCTCTTTCTCTCTCCCTCTCCCCATCTGTGTCCTCGCCCCCATTTTTTCTCTCTTCACTTGTCTCCTTTTTCAATTCTGAGTGTTTAAACACAATTTTATTCATTTTGCCCCCCCCCCCCCCCCACTTGAGACTGAATTTATTTTTAAAACATTTTTTCTAGTTTTGTTCTGAACAATCTTGCATTAAGTATGTTTCTTACAATGTTATTGTTTACTTTGGTAAGTTTAGAATTCAACAGAACTTTCTTAAATTAACAGTAATATTTGGAATCCGGCAAACATTCATCATGACTGAAATAATTACCGTATTTGACAGCATATAAAACACAAGGGTGTATAAAACGCACTCCAACTTCAGCAGGGAAAAATCAAGAAAAATTAGTAATTAGTAAAATTATTAGTAAATGGTACAGCCTAGGCTATATTTATGAGGTATTATTTTGGTTAAACAAGCCATGATTACAATTAAATGAAAAATAGGAAAAAAGAACATGAGCCATATTATATCCAAAAGTAAGAAAACAAAAAAATTAAGCAATTATTACAATTGAGCAAATCAGTTACAGTTACCAGGAAAATTTTATTCATCTTCAAATCCTTAAAATTTGTCATCTTTATTATCAAAACTCTGACACTCATTTTCAATACTACTATCAAACATTTGAACAATGTGTCATCTTCCATTCCATTGAGAGCATTGTTAATGCCACACTTTGAAAAGATTTCACAACAATTTCTGGTCTTATATTATGCAAAGCTTGCTTCACCCATTTGCAGACTTGTGCAATGCTGGGTCTTTTTATTCTTCCTGTAAGTATAAGGTTGTGATCAGGCATTACCATCCATCTATTTCATTGCTCCTTCATGTTTAGGTCTAAGATAACAGAAGTTGTCAGTTCCGGCCTTCTGTTGTGAATTTTAAACCTATATATGGCATATAAGACGCAGGGGAAATTTAAAAGATATTTTTAGTGAAAAAAAAACAAACAAAAACATTCACCTTATATGCCATCAAATATGGTACATTGATGGATGTTATTTGAATCTTAATCTTCCGGGCCATCCAGCATTACTCAACCATTTGAAAGAACACAATGTTTCATCTTATGTCATATCATATGTAATGAACATCAAACACTTTTGGAAGCAGATGTACTCTCAACTATGCATTAAATAGCAAGGCAGACTGAGACCTCTATCCTTGCTAGAAAGGATGACTTGGAGTTCCAAACTTTGGAGAAGGCAATGAGAAAACCATTTCAGTATCTTTCCCAAGAAGTTGTTTTTTTTTTTTTGTCGCTGTTACTGATAGTTTTCCCTTTTTACTTATTTATTTATTTTTTTTTTTTTTGTCAGAAGACAATAACTTGAATAAAGCAGTTGATTTATGTAATTGATAGATACACGTACAGTGGTGATAATTATGGTGGTGAAGAATAAATTCAAAGACAATTGTAATTTAAATAAGATAGAATCTCTCTTACAAATTTATGTCTACCATAGATTGAATATTGCTGCCAGATCTGATCTTGTGCTTCTACTATATATTTAGAGATTCTTGAAAAAAATACAAAGAATCTGCAATCTTGTTAATCCTAACATGGCATCTTGGCTTCATCTACTTTCCCAACTCCATAATATAGCTTCCCAGTACCTTTTCTATAAATATTTTCATGGTAATTGTTCTACTGAGCTTTCCTCTTTGGTGCTTAGACATTATGAATTTAAGTCCATTAGTAGATTGGTGGCAAGATCTCATCATTTTACAGTTAAAATGGCTAGATATAACCATAAGATCTATGCTGACAGTTTTTTTCTTTCACACTTCTTGCTCATGGAACCTACTTCTGGATTCTTACATTCCAGTCAACTTTGCATTTAAATTTTTTAAGATAAATGTCCATCATTATATTCTGTCCTCTTAATTCATATTTTATTATTCTCTCACCTTAATACTTAATGTTTTTGTTTTTCTCATATTCTCTCACACTAAGTAACCCCTTGTCTTGGTGGCTTTATTGCCTTGCTTGCAGTGAAATGAATAAAAAAAAAATCTGATCAATATTGATTGGGTTGCCATGGAGAAGGGGAATGGTGCTGTAAAACCAAGATCCTTAATAATCCTTGACAAAAAAACATCACTAATGATGTGTGTCAAAGTACCAAACATTTCACAAAAAAGGACTGAATTTGCTTTATGAAAGAGGAAAAATAAATGTCTTTGTGTCCTGTTTAGTTTTATTCATGAAGACAGAATTATCTCTTTTCAGGTGACACTATTATTCTTCTGTAGGGTCATTAACATATCTGTCTAATAAGAGACAGTCGTGTAGAAGATAAATGACAGGTTGGAATTTCACTCTTTGCCATATTTTGCCGCAGGTAACTATGAACCTGCAATTTATAGCTATGTTGATCAACAGGATTTTATGAGAGCAAATAACATATCTACTCTTTTGAGCCTATTTTACACGCATTCTATTATATTTTCATGTATGTTTTTTTTTTTTTTTTTACTTGTTTTTTTTCCTTTACCATCAATCACTATTACACAAAATTCTATGTGCCATGTCCCTTCAGGATGTGGACGATTATGGTTCTCCACAATTTCCTTTTTTTTTTCTTTGAGCTCTTAATAAATTTAATTTTTATTTTTTGCCATCTCTTAATCCTTGTTCTGTCAACCATTTACGCAAGCTCATTAGGTTACTTGCTTCTTTCCTCTGTCCCTCTTGCCTTCAATATACCCTGTGAGTATCAAATTTTCTAAGCTCTCTTTTCTCATGTTTCCTAACCATACAAATATTGTATTCATTTTTTTAAACAGCTTCTAGTGTCAGTCTATTCTAACAATAAACTGTATATTTTGGAAGCAATTTTTCATTGCTACACATTTCATTAAATACCAATAAAAATTCTTTTGATAAGGAATTTTTTCTGTATTTCTAAATATTCTCTTAGTTTCTGTTGCAATCTAAATATGAATTACCAAATATCTGAGTATTTTTGATTTTCATAAGCCATTGTCAAAGAGTTTTTTTTTCTATATCAGGTTATTGCTTTTTAAATCTAAAGACATCATGATAGTTTTTTTTAAAATGCATGTGTCTTCAAATATCAGTTTTTGTTGTTAGTTTTTTAAGTTTTGTCTTTTTTGCTGAAATATATTAATACGTTTATTTTGAAATTTAATAATACTAGAAATATCTGGAAATTTCAATGGTTTTCCTATTTGAATTTTCTGATGAAACTTGATTCTTAAGTGAGATCCCTCTCGCTTTCTCTCTCCCTCTCTCATCCCCTCTCTCTCTCTCTCATCCTCTCTCTCTCTCTCGCAATCTCTTTGGCTCTCTTTCTCAATCGCTCTGGCTCTCTTTCTCAATCTCTTGTGCTCTCTCTCGCGCTCTTTCTCTCTCTCGCGCTCTCTTTGTCTCAATCTCTTGCTCTCTCACGATCTCTCGATCTCTCTCTCACTCTCAATCTCTTTCTTTCTCTCTCATAAACTATGACAAGTCTATCCTTACAATCAAACCGGGATGACCCATTTTTTACCTGAGTTAATCATATGGCATATATGCTAACAAGGGAACAGGCAGAATTATATGATTTTATCAATGATAGGTTGTTTAAAATGTTGTTTTTAAAAAATACCATTAGAAAAGGCATAAATTTCTCTTCTTCCCCTAACTATGGGTTAAATAGAGTAGACTGACTTCTCCTAAAATGGTTACTATCCAAGGTTAGAGAAGAAAAACTGAATTTGAAATTTTGGAGAAGGCAATGAGAAATCGCTTGACTATCTTTCCCAAGAAGTTATATCAATTTGCAGATAATAATGTAAAGGAATTTGTGGAGAACTACAATCATCTACATCCTGGATGGGAAGGAATGGGATATTAGGAAAAAGGTGTACTCTTATTCTTGACCATTGACAATCTCTTTCTTCCTGTTAGAAGGCAATGGGCAGTTTTTAAAAAATTCACTTATGTGTATGCCTGCCTTTCTTTTGTGCTTGTTTTTTATACTAATGTTCAAATATACAAGGCTCAAGAGCCACTCAAAATAGGTGGTGGTTGTGTGAGTAGTAAAAGTAAAAGGTAAAAGGCACATTTTATAGAAAAGCTAATGGGTAATCTGAGACTTAAACAGGTTAAGATTGTAGTAACTTGGAAAACAACCTATTCAGCTTACCACTACATCATTTTGAAACCTTGGTGCCTATATGATCACTGAAGTTAAGCAACATCAAGCTTGATCAATATCTAGATAGGTGACTGCTTGGGAATACCAGGTGCTGTAAACTTGGATGTGTGGGTGGTGAAATGGATAATGACTCAAAATTGTTAATTGGAGAGCAGTTTCAATTCCATTTGGGTTTGTTATATTCACTTACATGCAAAATACCCTTATGAAAGTTATGAATTCACCTCTTCCCTCCCAGCTATGGGTTAATTAGTAAGACTTGTATCACAAAATTATTGTCTCTAAAAAAAAAATTCTTACCATCTAAAACTATCTGCCTTAAATAACTTGCAAAGGGTTGATAAACCATAAAGATGAATCCATACATCCATCAATTAATCAAAACAGCCTCTTTGGAATTGGTTTCACAAAGTAGCATTTTGTGGGAAGAAGCTGTTCAAGTGGAACTTCCATCTTACTAATGGAATATGAATTGAATTAGGGTGGTTTGCTTTGGTCTACTAGAATAAAACTGTTATTACTGTTTGATTCTCCTTTTCTACTTCCAACCTCAGAAATTGTTGTCACTTCATGGACTTGTACGCAAGTCATGAGCATGGCTGAGGTGCCATATATGGCACAAAACATAAAAAATGAGTGAGGTT
This sequence comes from Acanthosepion pharaonis, assembly GCA_903632075.3. Lineage (NCBI taxonomy): Eukaryota > Metazoa > Mollusca > Cephalopoda > Sepiida > Sepiidae > Acanthosepion > Acanthosepion pharaonis. The sequence goes on along the minus strand of CAHIKZ030000575.1, from coordinate 1,142,374 downwards.
GTCAGATCCTTATCCATTAAACAGACAAGGCTGGGTAAAAGTAGTATTAGTAGAAGCAGCTTCATTGGTGTTTTCTTTTTTTTCTTTTTTCTTTTCTTTTTTCTTTCTTCTTTTTCATTTTTTCTTCTTTTCTTTTTCTTTTTTCGTTTTTTCTTTTCTTTTCTTGTTTTCTTTTTTCTCTTTTTCTTCTCTCTCTTTTTCTTTCTCTTTCTCTCTTTTTCTCTTTCTTTCTTTCTTTCTCTTTCTCTCTCTTTTTCTCTTTCTTTCTCTTTTTCTCTTTCTCTCTTTTTTCTTTCTCTTTCTCTCTTTTTTCTTTCTCTTTCTCTCTTTTTTCTTTCTCTTTCTCTCTTTTTTCTTTCTCTTTTTTCTCTTTTTCTTTTTCTCTTTCTTTTCTTTTTCTCTTTTCTCTTTTTCTTTTTTTTCTCTTTTTCTCTTTCTTTTCTCTTTTTTTTTCTCTTTTCTTTTCTTTTTTCTTTTCTTTTCTCTTTTCTTTTTCTTTTTTCTCTTTTCTTTTCTTTTCTCTTTTTCTTTCTTTTTTTCTTTTTTCTTTTCTTTTCTTTTTCTTTTCTTTTCTTTTTTCTTTTCTTTTTTCTTTTTTCTTTTCTTTTTTTCTCTTTTTTTTCTCTTTTCTTTTTTCTTTTTCTTTTCTCTTTTCTTTTTTCTTTTTTCTTTTTCTTTTTTCTTTTCTTTTTTCTTTTTTTTTTTTTTTTTTTTTTTTTCTTTTCTCTTTTTTTCTTTTCTTTTCTTTTCTTTTCTTTTCTTTTCTTTTTTTTTTTTTCTTTTTTCTTTTTCTTTCTTTTTCTCTCTTTTTCTCTTTCTTTTCTTTTTCTCTCTTTTTCTCTTTCTTTTCTTTTTCTCTCTTTTTCTCTTTCTTTTCTTTTTCTCTCTTTTTCTCTTTCTTTTCTTTTTCTCTCTTTTTCTCTTTCTTTTCTTTTCTCTTTTTTCTCTTTCTTTTCTTTTCTCTTTTTCTCTCTTTTTCTCTCTTTTCTTTTTCTCTCTTTTCTCTTTCTTTTCTTTTTCTCTCTTTTTCTCTTTCTTTTCTTTTTCTCTTTTTTCTCTTTCTTTTCTCTTTCTCTTTTTCTCTTTTTTTCCTCCTTTCTTTTCTTTTTCTTTTTTTCTCTTTCTTTTCTTTTTCTCTCTTTCTCTTTTTTCGTTTTCATTTTTTTTTCCTTTTTTTCTTTTCTTTTTTCTTTAGCTTTTCTTTTTTCTTTTGCTTTACTAAAACCATGTAATCTATTACTAATTTCTTCTTATTTTTTCATTTGATTTAAAATATTTCCCTACTTTGATTTCTTGAATTGGACTGATGAAATTTAGTATTTTACTAAGTGCACCAAACTTAGGCTAATCAACAGTTCAAGTCCTTGTGTGACTGGAAATAGATTGTTTCGTCACCTCTTGTAATCATTAGTCATTTTTTATATTACAACTAAACACTTACATCATAGCTAGTGACAGCCATCTTAACATGTGAAACCCACATCACCAGGAAAATCTTTTACATAGTTTAGGGAAAAGGAAACCCTACTTAGAAAATACAGTACAATAACACACACACACACATCTAGCATCTAAATGGCCTGTCACTCTGAGTGTTGATTTCAATGTTCACTTTTATATTTACATATGCTCTAGCTCTGATATTGAGCACTTTATCCCATAAATATAGCACACCTTAAAACTATACTTCTTCATATATATATATATATATATATATATATTTGCCCAATAGACACTCAAGGTAGAGAGTTACTGTGTGGATTTTTATTAGCATAGAAAAGGACAAGCATTAGGAGTATCGAGCTGAAGTAGACTTTAGAAGGAAATGGAATGGAAACCCAATCCTAAATAGAAAACATGGGATAAACTAAACTATTCCTGTTTAAAAGACCAGGGAGGAGTATTAACTGGATGATAGGCAAATCTACCTACTCCTATTGGTGGGGGAGAGAAAAAATGAAATAAATAGTAAATAAAACTTCAGAGTTCATGCACAGACTTCAGGAGTACAAAGCCAAAGCAGATTCTAGAAGGAACTGGCAACCCAAAATCTTAGTAAAATGAATTTAATGAACTTGACAGGAATTCAAACTCATCTCTTCAATTTCTTCATCTGGGCTGCTATCTAGTAAGTGAATCAACTTTTGTCATCTCGGTTCCACACATTTACTTGCATCATGTGCTCTGGCAATAGTGTTAGGGCAGGGAGTTATGTGGGAGTAATGGATTGTGGCTCGGATTGAGGAATTGAATTCCACTCATGTTTATTACATGTTGATACCCTTGGAAAAGATACGAATTCATTTTTTCTCCCACCAGCTATGGGTAAATAGCATGACAGACAGGGTTCCATAGCCTTGGGTGGCAACCAGTCTCGGAGAAGGAAAACGCTGAATTCAAACCAGCCTGAAGCTTCACTGTTGCCCAATATGTGGACTTTTATGCAAGTCATGAGCAGGACTGAGGTGCCACATATGGCACAAAACATAAAAATTGAGTGAGGTTATCACATCCTTATACATTGAAATCAATAGGAAAGCCCATTTTTTATATATATATATATATATATATATATATATACATACACACATACAAACGGAAAGACTATACTTAGCTGACACAATTCATCAAAGCAAATTGATAAAGTCTGTCAGTTGATAAAACATTTCAGCTAGGTATAGTTTTCTTCTTGTTCTTTTTTTTTTTTTAATTCATTTTTTCACTTCTACAGATGTACACCATGAGAATACACACACACACATACATATATGTAAGGGAACATTGAAGTCAACACTCAGAGGTGACAGGCTGTTTCATGAGTTTTGATTGCGTCTAGCATGAAACAGCCTGTCGCCTCTGAGTGTTGACTTCAATGTTCACTTTTATATTTATATTTACATACGCTTAATCTCTGATATTGAGCACTTTATCCCATAAATATAGCACACCTTAAAACTATATTTCTTTATATATATATATATATATATATACACACACATATATAGTGTAACCCGGATATAAGAGAGTTGTCGGGACCGGAGAAGAAGTCTCTTATATCCGGGTTTGGTCTATTTTATATAGTCTAATTTGGGACCAGAGAAAATCTCTCTTATATCCGGGTTACACTATGTGTGTGTATATATATATATATATATATATATTTCTAGTAGGTATATATACATCCATCAAATCATAGGCTGAGATGATGTTAAATTTACACGGGTAAAGGGAGCAGTGTTAGTACAACAGCTAATATCCTGTGTTTGCTTTTTATTGTATTAATCATCTAAAGTAAGTTGTGGCACAAATGGCCAAGCAGTGGTCATCATGTCAAAAAGAATCTGTTGGATTTTAGTTTGCTGCTTTTTGCTCCACCCAGATGTCATTTGCTTGTAAATGTTTTAAAATATGTCTAAAATTGAAAATATTTAGACAAGAAGATAAACAAATGTGTATATAAAATGTGACATGTTCCAATCAGGATACAAGGGGTTAAAACTTATTGCCCTATGAAAATTATAGAAGCTCCCTATTTCCCTACAAACATTTTTGGCCCTTTCCTTTTTTTGATTCTCTGTTAAAACATTTGCCAGATATTTAACTGATCTTCTGTCACAGAAGTTTATCTTCATTTTTACCATTAGTTTAATATTTATGGTTTGTTGAACATAATTTACATTACTTATATGGAAAGTATTGTCATCTCAGTAATTCAGTCAGAAATTATTGAATATAAACAGAAAAAAATGCAGTACAATATAAAGTTTTTGACTTTTTTTTTTAGTTTTTGACATTTTTTTTTATTCTTTGACCTTTTTTGTTTTGATATTTTTTTAATTCTTTGACTTTTCAAAAGTTTTTGACATTTTTCTTTTTTAGTTTTTGACATTTTTCTTTTTTAGTTTTTGACATTTTTCTTTTTTAGTTTTTGACATTTTTCTTTTTTAGTTTTTGACATTTTTCTTTTTTTAGTTTTTGACATTTTTCTTTTTTAGTTTTTTGACATTTTTCTTTTTTTTTTTTGACATTTTTCTTTTTTTTTTAATTTTTTTTTTTTTTTTTTTAATTTTTGACATTTTTCTTTTTTTAGTTTTTGACTTTTTGCTTTTTTTAGTTTTTGACATTTTGCTTTTTGTTTTTGGATTTTTTTTAGTTTTTGACATTTCTGCGACTTTTTTTTATGTCTTTTGACATCTTTACAATTTTTGTGTTGTGATACTGTCTTTGTTCAAAATAGCCGAGCGTTAGGAAGGCCGTAGTGAGATAGTATCAAAGGAATTGAAGACTAGGTAGGGAAAACGAAAGCGGTTTATTAAATATATTTGCATAGAACAGACAAACTTGAGTAAATAAACTACTCCTCAAATACTATTGTGGCAACTTGCTATATTTATAAGTAGGAGTCGTCCATTGTCTCAGTATAAGGGAAGAGCAGGAAATACACAGTCCTACTCTACAACACTTTTTTTTGTTTTTCTGGCTTTTTTACATTATTGTAACTGATTTTTATGAAAAAAATTTTTTTTTTTTTACTCTTGTTCACCCTATAACAGTGCTTCTCAACCTTTTTCAGCCCATAAGGAACTTGCTTCTTATTAATTGAATACGAAGGGAGTGAGGGTGGTTCATCTGACTGTACACGGTATGGTGTGTCTTAGATGTGAGGTTTAGACTTGGTGGAACTAAGTAATATAAACTGTCAGAACATTTTCCATGGAAATGGTATAGAGTAGCAAAGAGCTTGAAGATTTTGTCTGTGAAAAATGAGTTATAGGGGTGAAAAATAATTCCCCACCCAGAAGTCTACTTCGATTTTTCTGAACTCTATAAAAACTGGAAAGTGATTGCAAGACAACTTAAAAAGACTTTTTTTTTTTTTTTTTTTTTTTTTTTTTTTTTGACAGCATGAATAAACTAGTAATATTATTATAAAGTGTACTTTTTAAAGTTCTGTTTTTTCTTTTTTAACATTTAAAATATTCTTTTTTTTTTTCTTTTTACATGATTGCAAGCATATTTGACATTTTCAAATGAAGGCTACACAAAATCTATTAACAACCTTATATATAATTTTTACTTGAATAAAATTGGTTTGTCATTTATACTTGTATTATTTTTATATATACAGAATGCGATGGATAAATTATCTTATAAATTACGCAAAAATGAAAATAATACTGATATCCCATTTTAACAGATATATTTATTAAAATTACACACAAATATCTTGAAATACTAAACAGTAAATTTATTCAATAAAATTGCCATTGTATTCAACCACAGCCTCCAAATGACTTTGGAATTTCCTGCAACTCTTCTGGGTAGTCTCCTTGTTTAAGTTGGTGATTGCTGCCATAATCCTTGCCTTCAGTTCATCGTTGGTGTTATAAGGAGTTTTGTTGGTCTCCTGCTGAACTGTACCCTATACATAATAATCACGGAGGTTGAAGTCTGGGGAGTTAGGTGGCCAGATATAAGGAATGATGTGGTCACAGAAATTGTCTGACAGCCATGATTGGGTTCTCCTGCTTGTGTGGCATGGTGCAGAGTTCTGTTGCCAGACATAGGGTCTTCCAGCAGCCACCCTCTTGACCCAGGCACCTGATGTAGGCCTCCATGTTGAGCCTGAGACCCTCACTATCAGAATGATCAGAGTGAGATTTCTGAGTTGCCATACTTTCATAATCAGCATTGGACTCCTCTAAATCTTTCCGAATCCTCTGCACTGTCCATATAGTCAACTGAAAAGTCCTTAACCTGATCAAGACTAAAAAAAATATCAAATGCTTAGTCATATTGTAAGTTTTTTTTTTAGTTTTTTTTTTTTTTTTATAATTGTGCTGAGAACTTTTCTGCACAATGCATGTAAGTAAAAAGTTAGTCATATATTTGTTTAAAACAACAGTAAAGTAACTTTGAGTGTAGATCCGATGTTCACTAAGTGTTGGTACAGTTTCCTTCTTTAGTTTAAAATTTTTTTCATTTTTCTTCCCTGTTTTTTTAGATGTTTATATTTTTGCGTTATATTGATTAAATCCAGCATTTCTGACTAAAGTTCTTTGCAAAAGCCAACTTTATCTGTTTCTATATTTGTTATCAGAGAGTTGGTTAATGCACAATAGTGAATACATTCTTTTGTATATTTTATGCCAAGAAACATCTGGTTCGATTCATAAACTTAAAAAAATAGGTGGTATTCATAAGTATGTTTTGCAAACAGTTTGATGTGCATTCATTTCAAATAAGTTTTTAATACAAAATGGTTTCAGCCAGTGCTGCCCAATGCCAATACACAAACTGTGGGGGGTTACTTGGATGCAGTTGCCAACAGAAAATAAAAGCTGTTTCTTGAAACTGCAATATCTTTTTGTTTCACTTTGGATAAAAGCAAAAAGGTGAATATCTTGAAGTCATTGAAAATCATTCTGCTATTCCTGTCAGCATATTCTGTGAGTTTGCCTTCCAAGCCTAGAAATAAAATGAATTATGATGAGCATTGTTTCTAATTGAACCAGGATTGGACGACAAAGAAGTTAGACTAATCATAATATTAAAAATATCTTGATATTTACATAATGTTGATAATTAAATGAATTACAATGAGCATTGTTTCCAATTGAATCAAGATTGGACAACAAAGAAGCTAGACTAATCATAATATTTAAAATATCTTAATATTTACATAATGTTGATAATATTTTAATTATAATAATAATGTTAGAAACATGCCTATTTTTATTGTTTTAACTTTAGTTATAATTAATAATTTTTATGAATAACATGTTTTTCATATTTTTTTTTATTAAAAGTTGGCTTATTTTTATTTTGTAATATATTATTTGTTTTTTATATATATATATTATAAATTAAATGATTTAAAAATATGGTCCCATCGCTACACAAGAATTACCATGTTTCAAAAACAGAAACTAACACCTTCAGATTCAATTATATAATTAGATTAAAATTAAATTTATATAATTATATTAAAAGCACTAGTTATGTTCCATTTTCAAGCATTTTATGCTCTGTAAATTTATATTGAGCACTGTTTTGTAAAAATGTCAATAAGAACACTGGATTATATATCTTACTGTTCTTTCCTTTTTACTATAAAATATATAATTATTAATCTTGACTTGAGGAGGTTAAGATTGTAGTATTCAGGAAAGCATCCACATGGGAGTCTACTCCATGAAGATGCAGTTAATTTAAACAATTTCAATCTCATATCTTGAGATATATATATATATATATATATATATATTCTGTTGTAATATACATAAAAGTATACAATGTCAAGCAATTGGTGTAATATAAATTTGTATGATGATGACTACAACAGGGGAGCCAACAACTAAAATGGTGACTCTACCCTGAAGGTTATATCACCCATTTTCAGAATACTATGTCTACATTTTATAACCTTTCAAGAAACAAATTTTCAATTTTTTTTTATCTTATTTTTTTTTGTCAATTTTCGAAAAAAATAAAAATATTTTTTTTCGTTTTTGCAGGACAAAATTTGGCATTTTTCTCTAAAAGAAAGAAAAATGAAAAAAATGAAGATTTTGTTTTTAAAATAGACAATTTTCTGATGAAAAGCTTTGGACATTTAAAGTACCTGCTTCATGTATAGTGTGACCCTTGAATTTTGCATATGATTTGTGCACAATGCAAACCCATCTTCTGAGAAATACTAGTAGGTTTACCATAGTCAAATATTGTAGTACTCGGCATTATCCTGGACACATTTTATAGCAAATGGCTTTCATTCTGGTTTTTTTTTTGTGCAAAGTTGCCCCAAAATTGTGAGAAAAATCTAATACGAAGATTTAGATACAATACTTTTGTTTTCCTTCTTGTCTCTGACTACGGTAGCTCCTTGACCCTGACCCTGCCTCCTGTGTAGCCTATATTTCTTTCTTTTGTCATTACATGAAGAGCAAAATCTTATTCATAATGTATATCACTTAAAATAAAAAAATACCTTATATAAATGAAGAATTAATATATTTTTTCCTATTTCCAATTTGCATTCATCGTTGTTATAAAGTGTTTACATTACTGAATGACATTATGCTGTTCATTTAGCAATAGAAAGAAAGAAGGCAGTCTAAAGAATCTCACTTGTACCATTTAAGGTTAGTCAAAAGGAACCATAAGAATATAGGCCTACCAGCTGGATTATGCATAAATTATAACCCTTCCAGAAAAATTTACCTGTGTATTAAAAAAAAAAAAATTATAAAACGAGCACTATACTTGACTATATACAATATATATTGTCCTTACTCATAGGTGTATTTCACCATCACCGACGGAGGCCGTGCAGGGTGGGGGTGTCTTCAAATCTATATGCTGCAGATAGAGGACTTACTGTATTGATCTTTTATTTTGGTTTTTAAATGTTTGGCTGATCTATTGATTTGTCTTTGACTGAACTTAATGATTTATTTATTTTTAAATTTTTTTTACTTTTTGAATGCTTGTAGCAAAACAGAAGCTGGTCATATTCAAATTTCTAAAGAAAGAAAATCCAACCAGTGTCCTATATATGTCAACAATGGGCTTCTAACTTTAACTCACAATAGTGAACTCTTTAATTTTTTTTTTTTTTTTTTTTTTTTTTACTCATTAAATACAATCCCTCCCCACCCATATGCCTTTACACATTATGTGTGTCACCGTGTTCTCCATTCTAAAATTAGTCACAGCTCCCAAAGATCAAGTACAGTTTATTATTTTAATATATTCATAGTTGAGCAGGGGTTGAGGGAATACGGACTTTTTTTACACACACACACACATATATATATATATATATATATATATATATATATATATAATCAAATGACCAACCTAGTGTTAAGGCGGATGTCCTTAGTGTTTCCTGTAACCATAGCAACTTGTAAAAACTCTTTGGTCAATTTTTTTAGCAACAGTTTCTTTCTCTACTATTCGTGTCACTTGGTATTGTGTATCCTGAGTGGCTATCTTGTTTGAAGAGTGACTTACCGACTCACATATATTTGACATTTTTGTTTGCCTCGGCATGTTACCAGAATGCCGCTAACACGAAAACGATCCAATTCTTTTCCATTAATTTGTGCTCCTTTCATTTTCCAGGGACTTGAAAAGAGAAAACGAGAAAGGCTACAAGCAGGTAGGTACTTTTTAACTAATTTGGAATACCTAAGGTTTAAAATGAATTTTAAAAAAATGAAAAAGCTTTCTTGAAGCTTTTATTTTGTCTTTAATTAACGGATTAAATTCCTGTAAGCAAAATACTCTGGTGTATTTCAACTAGGAATTATATTGATTAGAATTGATATATTTTTTTTCTTTTGTTTTGCTAAATATTTTTTGTTTGCTAATGATATCAAACACACCATGTTAATATCAGGGGTTTTTTTTTGTTCAGACTATATCATGTTTATTATTTCAAAATTTTTTAATATAAAAAAAAAAATCAATTCATAAGAAAACGTTACCATTTTTTTCCTGGTGTCCAAGGTGCTATTTTTCCACAAAATAAGTCTCAAAGATTTAGTGTTCTAATAAACAAAAACTTAAATTTTTTATTTTTCTTGACAAAACATATCCAATTTAAGATTGAGGTGAGTCTATGAGATGAGACATACAGGAACTTCTGTTTGTTAAAGAGATTTAAAGATTTTTCAATTTATATTGTTCTAGTGAACAAGTTAGTATTATTAATTATTTTTGGTATTCAAAAGATATTATTTCATGACACTAGCAGTCAGGTGTGATGAAAAGATTCAAGAAGTGATGCCAGAATAAATTCTCACCAGGCTTTGGGGGCATAGGTTGAACCAAAAGAAAAAAAAAAAAAAAAATTTCCAATAAATATTTGTATGTTATGATTATTGTCAATAAATAATATTCTATAAATAACTAATAAACAATTATAAATATTGTCAATCAGTTAAGTGCCATAAGTGATACACACTTGGGCAATTATGCCTCTTTTGATTCATGACTGATTAAGATTTTCTAACAGTAGGTTATCATTTCTTTATGTAATAGTTTGATTGCCAACTAAGGTTATACGGCCTAAGCTGTGCAGCTATTCAACACATACCTGTGGGCGAGGGTGGGGAGTGTAGAGATTGATTCATATCATTTCAAAGGGTAATTACACATAATTTATTGTAATGAACCTGACTGGAATTCAAACTCTGGTCTCGGAGTTATCATTCCAAGCCATTATCCATTACATCACATTATACATCCCCTATATTGTAGAGTATACATTTTCATGGCCAGAGTTAGACAAGTGTAAATTTTAATTAATTTTTTCTCATTTAAAATCTACTAGATGAAGATATTGTAAAAATGTAAAAAAAAAATAAATAAATAAATAAATAATTTTTAAATTTTAATTTTTGTATATTTAATGATTTTAATGTTAATTTAGTTCATTTTTTTTTTTTTTAATCTTATTTTCCAAAATTTTCTTATTCAAGACCAGTACTTCTGCATATGTTTATGATTTATTTTACATTACAGCTTGCCTTTATTGTGCAATGTTTCTTATTTTGAAGATTTAACTCATATGATTTTAATTAAAATTCCAATTAGAATTAAGTCTGATATTTATTTTCACTTAGTAATTTACTAAAATTATAATCATCTTTAATACATAGTAACTGATTTTCAATCATCAGCTTTGGGTTAATGTCTCTAAATTGCTACTTGTGGGTCATGACATTGTTTCCTTACAAACATGAATTTCTTTTCTTTTTTTTTTTTCTTTTTTTTTTTGTTCTGAATCATATATGCTGATTACAAAAATCCCAAATAAAACTTATTCATTTAAATTTTATTTATTCATTTATCAAATTGAATTATTTTTTCTTTGACCCACTAAAAATGTATATACCATGTGACTCTTAGGTTGGAATGCTTGGACATCAATAATAAACTTAGAAAGTTTGTTCTAAGTGCCCTCAAATTGATTTGAACAAAAAACTAATTTAGTGATTTCTGGGCTTGAAGGTAAAAGGTTGCTGATATAATTGAAATTGAGTTCATCTAAACAAGAGTAGTTTCTCATAAGTTTTAATAATTGACCTAGTTTTTTTTTTCTTTGATCTTAGATTAATTATTCAGTTCCTCAGGATTTTTTTAATCTCTTAAGTTACTATTTCAATTTGAAACTTAAATTTTAAAATAATTTCTTAGAATTTTTTAAATTTTTTACTCAATATTTTTCATTTTTTGTAAATGTTACTTTTAACTCTTTTTTTTTTTTTTTTTTTTTTTTTTTTAGAAATCTTTTTGTCCTTTTTTAGTTTTTTCATCTTTTTACATCTTTTTTTTTTTTTTTTTTTGCACTTTTTTACTTTAAGAATTAAGCCATTAATTATTTTCAAAAGAAAGCAATTAATGAAAATAAACTTTTTTTTTTTTACCCCACTTCTCCTACCAATAATCCAACTGTGCTCATAAACTTCCAATTTTTTAAGTCTAGAGCTATTAATGCTATTGAATAGTTTGTTTGTTCAAGAGTTGATGATTTGGGGGGGATAAGGAGTGCAGTCTCCATCCCACAAAGTCCCATCCTCTTCACTCCACAAAAACTATATCAGTAAATCTTTTCTTGAGTGGCATGCTTTTTCTGAATAAAGAAACCATTGTAAAAGAATTTGAAAATCTTAGACAAACTCTTCACTTTTGTTTACTTGTATATTTTACCATCTCTCCTGGTGTTGATGTTCTGAATATTTTTCTGGCCTTAGTTGGAAGAAGGAGGGTATAATTAATCTTGTTTTACTGGGTGAAACCCTTTGTAGTAATAGCTAGAGTCTATTTTTATTAGATATTTTGAGATGAGGAATTTTCATTATTTGCATTGCTATTCAAACCAGCCTGTTCATCTTGTGTGTTATACTAATAATGTTTCAGCTGTTGTAATCACCAGCCTTATTTCATTTTTGAGATGAGGAATTATCCTTATTATATGCTTTGCAATTCAGACCAGCCTGCTCATCTTGGATGTTATACTCACATTTTGGTTTTTATACATTCCAGCCTTCTTCAGGTGCCTGTCTTCATACTTGGTAACTTTTGTGGAATTTTGAATCAGATCTGTTATCCAATCTTTTCACTCCACTTTCTATGCATTTCATAGTATTCCTCGTATTCCATGGCATTTGTCTGATAGAGCTGAAAAGTCATACACTCTGTGTCACTTTGGTTTCTTCAAAGGTGAATAACGTTCATCAGTCCCATGACTGGGTGTAGTTGTAGGATCACTGTGCAACTAAGCACCTGCACAGTTTCCTTGAGATGTCTACGTTAAAAACTAGAAAGGTTTTTATCCATGCAGCAGACTTGATGGAATATTATCTCACTCCAGGCCAAATCACTGCCAGTATCCTCCAACTTGAAGACTCTACTTGGTCAGGGACACATGGTCTTTGATTCCATACTGGGTTACCTCCCCAACCCAGCTCTCCAGGAAGCCCTCCACCCAACGAGGCTACGTCATCACTAAATGAGCTGCATTCATAGCTATGAAGCTCAGTCAACCCCATTATGCTAGATGGCCCTTGACCAGACAAGAAGATTCATCCACCATTTGACAGGTCCTGTTTTTAATATTGCTGTTTGTCTAGCCAACCGACATACCAAAAAATCCTGGTGGGGGAACCAGTTAGTGAGCTGCCATAAAGAATAAGATCAAATGATACAAAGTTTCAACAGAATCCATCCTGCACATTTATAAATCTACCATTTATTCATGCACTAAAAATAGGTACCATATCTGGTCTGGGGCTCCAGCTATATCTTTCAAGATTCTTGTAAAAATCTAAAGAAGAAATTTCTAGGGCACATTATGAGAAAAGAGAGCTTGGAAAATTTGACACTCACAGGACATATTGATGGCAGGAGAGACAGAGGAAAGCAGTGAATACCTACCTAATGTGTAAATGATTATCAGAACAGAGGTTAGGAGATATAGCAAAAAAGGGCTACAAAAGACAGGAAGTTGTGGAGAGCCATGATAGTCTACTCTTTATGAAATCTGGGATCATCTGTACTTTGTTTTTATTTACAATGTTGAATTTGAAACTCTGCTTGTGTCATTGATAACTATGTATTACTATGAATGAGGAAATACTGGAGTCCGTCACTGACAGAAGTCCATTGAACATTTATTGACTAATTAAATATCATAGTCAACTATGATAGTTTTTGGTTAAAGTTCCGTTGACCTAAAAAAATGTTAAAACTATTTATTTTAACATATTTTTATAGGTGTATTTGAATAGTATTATTATTTTCCGATGTTTTCACTAATCCTAACAATTAAAATCCGCCTTTTTTGTTTCTTGCCAGCATTCAAGTTACCATAATTATCTCCCTTGTTCTTGTTTGTTTATCATATCCACTTAACCTTCCCACATGACAATGTCCATCCTGCAGCCATTGTTATGCTGAATACTTGTTTGTTATTTTGTTTCCTCTCAACTGTTTTTAGACTTGCTCTTCAGTTGCACAAATACTTTATTGAAGTTCCCCTTGTTCTGATTTCTGAGATTGTTATGAAAATATTTTTTAGGTTTTGGTAATGGTATGATTAGCTGTTTCCATGCAGGAAGCATTCAGCATTCATTGAACAAATAGTTAGTATTGAAGTGAGTTGCAATCCATAAAATCTTTCTCTTCAAATAATTTTTCAGAAAAATAGACTTCTGAAGTTGTTGTAACCCAGGGAAGGTTAGTGAATAGGATAATCACACAAAGGTTGGTAATGAACGATAATACTTAGGACAAGAACAACACATATAAGATTCGCCAGTAGTGCATAGAAAAAGTCAGCTGCTAGTCAAGTGAATTCCACAATGAATCTCTAACTGCAGGGTATCTACCAACCGCCCCACATGGGCAGATGTAGCACAAAGCTGAATTTAATGTGGGGTATCTGAGCCTGTAGACTTGGCCAAAAATTCCCCATAGACCCCATATAAAATGGGGTCAGGTAGTTGTTTCTCATGACGAGACTCTGCCCTTCAGCATAGCTTCATCTGGGGATCCTCTCTGCCCAGAGGCAGAGAGTTTGATCCTCACAGCTGGAGACAAATCTCCAACTGCAGGATATCTACTGACTGCTCCATGCAGTCAGATGTGGCACAAGGCCGAATTTAATGTGGGGTATCCAAGCCTGTAAGCTTGGCCAAAACTTCCCTGTAGACCTCATATAAAATGGTGTCGGGTAGCTGTTTCCCAAGATGAGACTCTGCCCTTTGCAGACCAACATGCAGTATTTACTACAGTATCTCTGTGGATGGGGACATACCATTTATCATCCATAGGTATGCTACAAGTTCAGTTATAGCACTGGGTGTTTCCTTCCTAACCTTTGGTTTTTAGTTGCATAGAAATTCAACATCTTTGTTATATCATTATATTCCCTTCTACTTATATCTGCTACCCATTTTTGCTGCTGTTGGAAATCATTTAAGTGGATGTAGATGTTCCAGCAAATCAGAAAATGTAATGGTAATGGTGAGATTGGCTGTTTCCATACAGGAAACATTTGGCATTCATTGACTGAATGATTAGCAACTGAAATTTATAAGATTTTTTTTTTTTTTGTTGTTTTGTTTTGTTTTGTTTTTTTTCTTGTTTTTTTTTTGGGGGTGGGGGTCTTGTTTTTCTTGTTTTTTGGGGTTTTTTTTTTTGCTTGTTTTTTTTCTTTCTTTCTTTCTTTCTTTTTTTTTTCTTTCTTTTTTTTTCTTTCTTTTTTTTCTTTCTTTTTTTTTTCTTTCTTTTTTTTTTTTTCTTTTTTTTTTTCTTTTTTTTTTTTTTTTTTTTTTTTTTCTTTCTTTTTTTTTTTTTTTTTTTTCTTTCTTTTTTTTTTTTTTTTTTTTTTTTTTTCTTTTTTTTTTCTTTTTTTTTTTTCTTTCTTTTTTTTCTTTCTTTTTTTTCTTTCCTGAAGAAAGTAGGAAAAGTTTTTGTGATGCTTTTAATCCTTTAGGTGTTCATCAGACCAAAGTTACTCATGCTCATAAAGGAAAAGGGAACACGGAGAATTTTAAATTTAATTTTTTTTTTTTTTTTTTTTTATAAATATGTTCATTTTTATTACTTTGTTATTAACTCTCCCAAAGAAGATCTGCCAAGAAAGGTGAAATTCTGTAAAAGTGTGGGCACAAATCTACTGTGCCAAAATAGCTTGTGTGTGTATATATATATACACACACACACACACAACAATAAAAATGAAGTGTTAGTAAAACCAACGCAAACCCAGTCGAGTGCCCAAAGAGTATAAACAAGACCAATAAATTAAAAACCAAAAAAGATCAAATCCAGATACCAACCTAAACAGAACATTAAAAAAAGATGGTGGTCTTTGTCCAAATGAGTATAAATGTGCAAATACACTACCCAATGACACTACTCAAAAAGAGACAGTTTAGACTATTTCTCAAGTTTCACACTACCATGATCATCAGGTGAGCAGAACACAAAATATATAATTGATGTGTAAAGAGATGAGTGCCATTCTGAAGAAAGATACTTTCAGCTTAAAATAGCTGAAGACTTTTAGCATAAATCTTTACTGATTCTTGACAGCAAAGATTTGGTTTTCATGCTTTGTTCTAAAAGCTCATCATAGATGAAGCTACTTCTGACTGCTCTTCAAGGCCTTATGTTAGTCGTAGAGCTTTTATATTTTGACAAGTCATGAAAGAATTTTTTTTTTTTTTTCATGAGGAATTTCTCCAGCATTAACATAGAAGGATTGACATCACATGCAATTCACTCCCCCCCCCCCGCTCTAATAAAGTTTTCTTGTCTCTATTCAGAATTTGGAATACATCTTTCGTTATTTTAATACACTTTTGGATTTCTGTTTCACGTATGTTAATTTTTAGGCTTACTTTTAGAGAAGAGGGTTGCAAAGTTTTTACAGCATTTTCAGCATATCTGATTGGCTTAACATTTTTAATGAGATAAATGTGCCTTACAAAGATTGTATAAACACTTTATTGTAAGAACCTTGGGTTTAAGTGATTTGAATGTGTGACACTGTTATGTCTACTCCATTTTTACAATCCCTGAATGGACGAATGAATGAATGATGTGTTCCTCTGGCCCGCTTACTATTTCTGCTTTCTACTTGGATCTGATTGAGTTTATTTCTCCCAAACCCAGCTTCTTTTCTTTCCAAACAGAGCAGCCAAACGCACAATCATGAATGGAGCTTGTGTTTTTATTCTTGATTTCTCTTTCTCACTAACTTTCTTTTTCTTTATTCCTTTTTTTTTTTTTTTTTATTACCATTGAAAAGGGGGGGGGGCTGAAGTTCATTTTCTGACCTCTTGATCAGTTAAGTTGTCAGTTACTAAAAACAGCTTCACTTAATCTACTAGCCTTCAACCTCCAGATTCATTTAATTTCCTTATTTTCACTTGTGTGCCTGTTCCGAGGATTCAGTGACAATTTGATGTATCCTTTAACACAAAGTAGCTCCATGTGTTCCTTTTGCACAATATAACATTGTAATTAAAACCCAAGTGCTTTTTCTCTACTTATTATTTAATTTCAAGATTGATTGATTTTTTTTTTTTATTGTTTATCAACCCTTTGTGAGTTACTTAAAGCCAAAATACATTTTGGATTGTAAGAATAATTCTTTGTTTTTTTTGTTTGTTTTTTATTTATTTTTTTTGCAAGTGAATTCCCCTCCCGTTCTCTGTTTTACCTCGCTTCCCCTCCCACTCCCTGTTTTGCCTCGCTTTGCATTAACAATTTTTTTCCCAGATGCATGTTTTATTATTTAACCTGTAGGTGTGTTGGAAAAGATGCTGATTGGTTAATATGGACCAATCAATTTCTTTGACCGTCTTCTTCTGTGTGCTGTGTCTCTTCAAGATGTAGACAATCAAGGCTCTGCATAATTTCCTCTCCTTTGTAGCTCTTAATAAATTAGGTCTTTTTGTTATCTCTCTCAAACCTTGCTCCACCATCAATTTACTCAAGCTTGATATATAACTTGCTTTTAATATGTCGTGTCAGTATCAAGCCCTCTTTCCTCATTACATGTGCTAAAATGTTCAACTATCTCATTCTGATTCTGAGTGTCTTTTGTGTTTTCATTTACTCTAAAACTTTATCATTGCTCACCTGTTCAGTTGATAGTATTATCAGTATCCTTCTGTAGAACCACATTTTTGTTGCTTCACGTTTCTTCATCTGTGAGGATATTGTCCAGCATTTATTGTCATATAGGAAGACTGGTATTAGATAACAGTTCAGTACTCTTTTCTTTCTAACAAAATTTTCTTGTTTCTTAATAGTTTGCTTAACTTTTGGAAGGCAACTTTTGCTATCACAATGCACCTTCAGATTTCAGTGCCACACTTTCCATCCTCTGATAAAATGCTTCACAGATATTTAAATCAATCTACTTGTTTGATTTTGGTATCACCAATTTGTAATTTGCATATTGGGTTGTTCCATTTGCTAACAACCATGTATTCTGTCTTCTTGCAATTGATGCTTAGTCCTTTCTTCTCACTTTACTTCACTACCTTCTGTGGGAGGTCTTGTAGATTCCTTTCTGTGTCTGCTATTTCTTGTAATTGATGTTAGTTCTTTAACTATTCTAAAATTAGAATGACATATAGAACATCAGTTTGGTACTGTCCAAATAATGGCATTTGGTGTTGCACATTTCTTGCTGAAATAGAGGGTTTCACCATGGTAAACAAACTACTCTCGCTGACAATTAATTAGTGCAATGGATCAATGAGTACTCAATTATATTGGCCTTGTGTCGGGCATAGCTGAGCTAGCCAATTCTTAGGAAACTTCATGTGCTGACCACTGATTTTAGCTGTCTTTGCTTACTATCACTGTTTTGCCCCGCTTCCCCTCCCGCTCTCTCTCTGTTTTGCCCCGCTTCCCCTCCCGCTCTCTCTCTCTGTTTTGCCCCGCTCCCCTCTCTCTCTGTTTTTTGCCCTTCCCCTCCCGCTCTCTCTCTCTCTGTTTTTGCCTCGCTTCCCCTCCGCTCTCTCTCTCTTTTTTGCCTCGCTTCCCCTCCCGCTCTCTCTCTCTCTGTTTTGCCTCGCTTCCCTCCCGCTCTCTCTCTCTGTTTTGTCTCGCTTCCCCTCCCGCTCTCTCTCTCTGTTTTTGCCTCGCTTCCCCTCCCCGCTCTCTCTCTGTGTTTTGCCTACCCTTCCCCTCCCGCTCTCTCTCTGTGTTTGCCTCGCTTCCCCTCCGCTCTCTCTCTGTGTTTTGCCTCGCTTCCCCTCCGCTCTCTCTCTCTCTGTTTTGCCTCGCTTCCCCTCCCGCTCTCTCTCTCTGTTTTGCCTCGCTTCCCCTCCCTCTCTCTCTCTGTGTTTTGCCTCGCTTCCCCACCTGCTCTCTCTCTCTGTTTTGCCTCGCTTCCCCTCCCGCTCTCTCTCTCTCTGTTTTGCCTCGCTTCCCCTCCCGCTCTCTCTCTCTCTTTTGCCTTGCTTCCCCACCCGCTCTCTCGCTCTCTGTGCTTCGCTTCCCCTCCCCTCCCGCTCTCTCTCTCTCTCCACCTGCGCTCTCTGTGCCCCTCTTTCTTTCCCCTCATTTATTATGAAAGATAGGAAGCTAAGGAACGACACGGTCACTCATGTCCCTTTAGGACATGACACACACAGTCTACTTAAATTGATTACTGTATTGATCGGAAAAAATAGCAAAGAATTTTTTAAACAAATTTTGTTGATTTGCATTCGTTCGATATTCTTCTTAACCCATGATATTTAGAATTTAAAAATATTATTTTAATCATTTTAGAACTGAGGTGTGGGTGTTCATAATATAAATACAGTTTCAAACTGATCGCTGAGTTACTTGTTCTTTGTTTTTACTTACAAATGTCAAGTTTGAAAGCCATTGATAATGGCATACTATTACAATTTGGGGTGAAAAGGCAATATCAAATGCTGTGAGTAGAGGTATGTCTAATTAATACTAATTTACAAAAATTATCCACCCCTCCAAATTATTTCCATATTTTTCTTTTTTTTACTAGCAGATCAGTCAATGTATGTAGCATTGGTAACATTTTTTTGCAATATGATTTAATAGAATGTTCTCAAGTTTATTGAATAACGGTTCAAATAGAATAGATTGCAATGTTACTTGAATAATCTTGAAAAAAAATTAAGTGCTTTTTTTTTCATTTTTTTCTTTTTTTCTGGAAAATGGTAAAGCTGTTCTTTTCTTGTTTTAGCATTGTTCTTCTAAATGACAAAAGCAGATGCCATGTGTAAATTCACTTCATTGCATTGACTCAAAAAAAAAAAGAAGGAAGATTCATCTGTGAAATTATTTTTTTTCTCTATAGTTCCCTACTGAGATAATAGGACTTAGTTTTGGTTCAGTTGGAATGCACCTCTTTTCCCTTTGAATATTTGCGGGGCCAGGGAAAGTGGTTTTCAGTGTGATGAAAATGTTAAGTACAAGTTTTGCTTGTTTAGGGTCTAAGGACATATTCTCTATCTATCTCAGAATGACTTTGGAAAAAACATTTTGTGGGCCATGACTGAAAAAAATGAAAGCAGCAGAATTTTTTTTTTTTTTTTTTGGTCCTTTGCTGCTTCAAGAGATCTGTGGAATGACTAGTTGTGGAACACTTCATTCTCATCCCTCAAACATTTCAAAGTCAATTGGTGCCCTCGTCTGATATGAATTTCTGTACTTCTCTCTTGACTTCAAAGCGTATGCAACATGATTAATACTGGAATAAAAGAGCCACACCTGCAGACAACATGATACAAAAGCCACTGTAATTTCAATAATAAAAAAAAAAGATTAACTTTTTCAGCTGTTTATATATACTTTCATACTTTTAATCTTTTTATTTAAACTTTCAATATATATTTGTATATATATAGTTAGACACTCAATAGTCATACATATATTTAGACTTTAAATTGTTAAAATTCTCTTGATGATAATATCTGTTATAATCATATCGGAATGAGTATTTATTGTATATAAAAAATCCTTACATCACAATACAGCATTTATACAAAAAATACATCCATACCACAATCACCAAAACAACATAATCAGATAGGAATGATCAGTAAAAACATCTCCTCCCAAAATTTATAGACAAATCCTCCAGAGGCATGCTGTGATTTCTCCTTTACAAATAAAAATGGACCATCTCTCAGTCTCGCCTGCAATATTTTTGTTCTTTTTTGTCTTCAAGTCAGAATGATATTACCACTTGACCGTATTCGTTTTGCACGTGAATATAATTCTTACTTTGTGGCCATTTTGTCTTATTGTTGCTTTGCCTACTTTTGATTTGAATATATATTGTTTGCTTACTATTATTTTGCCCTGTTCTTTTCTTTCTTTTCTTCTTGTTTATTGGAAACTTTAATTTTGTTTGTTGGGCATTTTTACCAATTATACTTAACCATGGCCAATTACTCTACAGATAATCTAAATAAATATACTTATCTGCATATTTTATATAGATATACTCACGAATATATATATATATATATATATATATATATATATATATATATATATATATATATATATATATATATTTTACATTTTATATAGATATATATATAGATAATATACATAACATACATACATACATATATATATATATATATATATATATATAGAGAGAGAGATATTTTATATAGATATTCTTATATTCATTTTGACTTTCAGTAAATTTATATATACCAGGATGAGATATTAAAAAGAAAAAAAAAGCACAATGTTTTGCAAAATTGGAACCTATATTTGTTACCTTCTCATAAGTAGTAATTGTTAGTTCAATCCCATGGTCGAGCAGTATGTAATTGAACTCAGTGGAAACAGTGTGAGAAATAACCACGCAGTACTATGAATAAGAAGTAGATTAGATATCCCTAGATATGGATAGTGAAATGATAAGTCTATCTCTGTAGATTAAATAAAGGGTCCATTTCGGAATTCCCTGTATGTTACACAGATCAATATACACTCTGATGAAACCTTGTGATAACAACAAAGATAAGGACAGTCATCTGAATGTAAATAGTGTAGTTGACTGGTCAATTCCAAATGATTTGGGATTGGTCATCAATTTTTAAATTTGCCATTACGGCTCTGAGTGATAGGTTTGTGAGAGAAATTATTCTTCTTTGTATGGTAAAACAAAACATATATAATATATACAAAGGATTGTTAAAAGGTTTTCAGCTTGACCCACTTTCTAAAGTAGTTAACCCAAGAACAAACTCTCATGATTGTGTATATGTGAGAGAGATTAAAGTTGGATAAAGAGACGATAGAATGGTAAATATATGACAATTTTGAAATATTTCCACTTTTATATGGTTTGCCGATATTCAGATGCCATCAGAATAAGAATTTTATTACACAAGAACTGCAAATTTAAATAATTTTTGTGGGGACAGTTCAAATTTTGATTAGAGGACATTTTAAAAATATACATATAAAAAAAATATAAAACAAAGGTGGGGAGCAAGACTAAGAAAAAAAATTTGCTCATCATAAAGTGTTTGATCAAAAAGTGATTAAGAAAATACTCCTTGCTCTCCAGAGCCAATCGCGGACAAAATATATAAATATCAGCACTAAAACTGGGGAGAAAAAAAATGATTAGTAGAGAATCACATTTTTAGTCATTGTACACATGTTTGTTTTGTCCTTGATTGGTTCTGAAGAGCAAGGATATATATATATATATATATATATATATATATATATATATATATATATATATAATATGAAAAAAATATACGGAAAAAACAAAAATCCTAATATGCAATTATGCTGTTTTAATGTTAATATAATGTTAATGTCGGATCTATATCCATATATTTGCTTATATATATATATATATATATATATATATATATATATATATATATTTTTTTTTTTTTTTTTTTTTTTTTTTTTTTGATCCACCACATTTTGGTGAGTAACTTTTTTCTTGTGTACTTCCTTCCTCTTTGTTTTATGGAGAATCCATCGTTAGATCCAACGTTCTTTTAAACAACTCTTCCACAAGGATCATCACCAATCAAACAAAGCCAAATAGTCCTAAAGCACAATCCTTTTCCTCTCAGATTCTCAAAAGTTCATATCTGCTCAGTTCTTGTTTCTGAAACATAAAGAAAGCAATTTCTAAAATAATAGATTTTTTTTATCTATTAATCCAACAGATTTTTATAACTTCAAACGTTATCATTAGTGTATACCCATATTTAAGTGTACACACCGTTTATTTTAAATAGTATATTTATTTTCATCTACTGGTCTGAAGATTTGCAAAATCTTATTAATGAAAAGGTGTTCAGTAGTCAAGAGGATTAATACCTAAGTTTTTGGTATAATATAAGTGGTCAATGATGTAATTTGTATGGGAACATCGTATAATGGAAATGACTAATTCACTGAGGAATTATGAAGCCTTGCAAGCACTTTAACGCCTCCACCGAATAAGCCTGAAATGATAACTTTGCATCATGACAATAAAAGGCCACATTACAATCAACATGGTAAAAAAAAAACAAAAAAACTTGAAATTCAGCATCATTGTTGCACGCACTCCATTACGGCATTGATTTGGCACTGTCAGACTTCTGGTTGTTCCCAAAATTGGAAGTGGCATTGAAAGGTCAACCTTTTTCATCCTATGTCAAAACTGTTATGCACAACTGCATGTTTTTTTTACTTTTTTCTCTTTTCTTCTTTTCTCCCCTTTCTTCTTTTTGTTTCCATTTCATTTTCTCTTTTCTTCTTCATTTTCTCTTTTCTTCTTCATTTTCTCTTTTCTTCTTCATTTTCTCTTTTCTTCTTCGTTTTTTTTTTTCTTCATCGTTTTTTCTTCATCGTTTTTTCTTCATCGTTTTTTCTTCATCGTTTTTTCTTCATCGTTTTTTCTTCATCGTTTTTTCTTCTTCGTTTTCTCTTCTTCGTTTTCTCTTCTTCGTTTTCTCTTTTTTCTTTTCTCTTTTCTCTTTTCTCTTTTCTCTTCTCTTTTTTTCTTTACTTTCTTTTTTCTTTACTTTCTTTTTTCTTTACTTTCTTTTTTCTTTACTTTCTTTTTTCTTTTCTTTCTTTTTTCTTTTCTTTTTTTCTTTCTTTCATGTGAGCAATGACAAGGTTTTAGAGAGAATGGCAACAAAAAGGAAACTTAGCATCAGGAAGAAGAGAGTTGAAATTTCTAGGACATGAAATGAGGAAGGAGGGCTTGGAAAATCTAATAGTCATAGGATGGATAGATGAAAAGTGAGACAGGGGAAAGCAATGCATGACATACTTAATGAGCTTGAGCAAGTAAATTGCAGAACAGGGTTTTGGGAGAAATAACAAAATGACAAAACTTATTAAGAGCTACAAGAGATAAGGTGGGTCATGATCACGTATGTCTTGAAGGGACACAAGACACTGCACATAAAAGAAGGGTAAAATAGTCTAGAGAAAGACAGCTCTTAAATTCAAAACTAGCAAATGGAAATCACTCCACCATCTTTCCAAAGAACAGGAAATACACAAGATATATTAAAAGAAATGGAAGCTGTAAAGAGCCATGATTGCCAATGATTTGAAGATGCATGTTTTGTTTTTTTTTGTTTTAATTAAAATTAAAATATCACTTGTTGATCAGGCCATATTGTAAATAGCATATTGGATAGCTTAGTTTTTAAACTTATCACTCCTGTTTAATTTTAGTCATCAGCAATGGAAGTCTTTGTATGGAAGGCAAGAGGCACTCCTTAACTAAGGTCAACAAAACCACTGACCTTTGCATTTGTGCCTCTGTAGATTGTCACTTCTGTTTCTTTTGGCTTCTTCTGCTCAGCTCCGAACTACTCTCATCTCCTGAAAAGTCACACTTTGCCACAGTTTTTAAATCACTTGTCTGTCATCTTTGATTTAATCTCGTATAGCTCCTATTCATTGAATTTTTACTTTATTTATTTTTCATTTTATTTTATTTATTTACTTTTTTGTCAGACTAAATAGCATATTTAGGATATTTTTCATACTCAGTGGTGTATACTAGGAAATTTAGAGTTGTCACCTGCAATTAAAAACTTGTAAACCATGTGTTCATATAAACACAGGCCTATGTTCTAAATTTGCACTATTTATAAGGGAAGAGGGCTTAATATTGTGTGAAGATCACATTGAGACATGAAACTGAGCGTTACCATGTAGTGTTGATTCCTATTTCCACACTGTTTCTCTATCACTCTCTCTAACATAATGTGGATTGTTTAAGTGTATTTTAATCTGGTAAAAGGCCCATTGGGATGAGCACCAAGTGATGATCAAACTTTCTCGAATAGTTGTAGATTGTGAAATATATATATATAAGGAAATATAGTCTTAAGGTATGCTATATTTATGGGATAAAATGCTCAATATCAGAGATAGAATGTATGTAAATATAAAAGTGAACATTGAAGGCAGCAATATTCTATTTTTGGCCTGATCTTGCTCTTGGAAAAGTAGAGGCTAGCATAAAGAGTCAGGTACTCACTGGAGCGATACATGGAACTATTTTTACTGCATCTTTATGCAGATGTATGAGTTCCAATTGATGCCAGGGGTGAGTTTAAGGCCCAACAGTCTCTCGAGGCATGGAGCCTCCCCTAGCGGATGTCCATTCATCATGACTGGTAATAGTTTGGGGTTTGATTGACAATGATAGAATGTAATTAGTTTGGTTTTTGAGGTATACGGAAGAGTAAAATCAGCTTTCAAAGAAAATACAGACTGTACAAATCACTGGATAGTTGCCAATTTCCTATATGGATGTGAAATGTGGACACTGTTAACAGATACAGAGAGAAGGGTCCAAGCGTTTGAGAACAAATGCATGAGAGAACTCCTTGGCATTTTCTATTTGGAACAAAAAAACAATGAGTTGTGCAGAAAAGAGTTAAAAGTTTTATGGGACACCAGGAAACTATTCTCATCACTGTCAAAAGAAAAAAAATTGTGTGATTTAGACATATTACAAGGCACAACAGCCTGTGCAAGACCATCATGCAAGACACCATTGAAGCTGGACATAGGAGAGGATGCCAATGCAAAAAATGGTTAGACAATGTCAAACAAAGGACAGGTATGACTGTACCAGAATTCCTGACGGCTGCTGTTAATAAACCATTGTGGAAAAGAGTTAGTGTGGCTTCTGCATTCGGATCCGCCCTATGATTACAAAAGTCAAGGGAATTATGATGATGAAGATTGGAAACTAAATGGAGACTGATAATTCAGATTGAGACTAGACTGAAATCTGTCTCCATTATTAACTCTGAAGTAATTTCTTCTAGCTTTGGAATATACTGAAGATATACAATTGAATTCCTACAAGATCATAACACCATAGTTTTTCTATTTATACTTGAAATGGTTAAACCATTAATGACTAATGACCTAAAATTGAGTGATGGTCACTAATTGGTTATAGGTAAAAAAAAATTATTTGTAGCAGATGTTGATGAATTTATAATACTTGATTTTTAGTTTAATTTTTTACAATTCAAGCCTAATTTTATGATGGCCTTTAATAAGTTAATTTACATTAAATCTGTAAGTTCTATGTATTTTCCTTAAAGTAAGAAATAAAGAAATATAATGAAATCTACAAGAAATAGATGCCAGCATGTGATATTGGCATTTGTATATCTCTAGAAAAGCAATGGCATGTAGCTTGCCTGGGTTTGAGAAGAGTTGGGTTGAAGCAGTTTATTTCTATTTATTTATATATATATATATATATATATATATATATATATAATAGTGTGTGTGTGTGTATATGTGAGGATGATTTTATCCATCTTATTTCCCCTCTACGACCAACCTCTTTCTGACAAGAATTTTATCATTAAAGATGTGTTTATGCAGATCTCAACACTTGGGGAAATATTTACATGCTCCAAACCCCTTGCATTCAGTTTTGTTTTACCTTTTCCTTGGCACCTAATTCTGTTCTACTTAAACAGGACACACACACACACACACACACACACATATATATATGAGAAGGAGAAACCCCTACAATAAATATACAACAGAGACTATTTTATCTTATGCACTGTTTTTACTAAATCAGTAACGAAACAATGTTGAAGATGTAATATTTGTTTTTTCTCCATTTTTCCCTGCTTTTTATTTTTATTTTTCCTGTTCCCCCCTCTTTATTTGTTTTTCTCTTTTTTTCCTTTTTCTTCTCCTTTTCTTTATCTTTTCTTCTTTTTCTTTTCTTTATCTTTTCTTCTTTTTCTTTTCTTTATCTTTTCTTCTTTTTCTTTTCTTTATCTTTTCTTTTTCTTTTCTTTATCTTTTCTTCTTTTCTTCATCTTTTCTCCTTTTCTTCTTTCTTCTCCTTTTCTTCTTTCTTCTCCTTTTCTTCTTTCTTCTCCTTTTCTTCTTTCTTCTCCTTTTCTTCTTTCTTCTTTTTTCTCTTTCTTTTTTCTCTTTCTTTTTTCTCTTTCTTTTCTCTTTCTTTTCTCTCTTTCTTTTCTCTTTCTTTTTTCTTTCTTTTTTCTCTTTCTTTTTCTCTTTCTTTTCTCTTTTCTTTTTTTTTCTTTTTTTTTTTCTTTTTTCTTTCTTTTTTCTTTTTTTTTTCTCTTTCTTCTTTTTTTCTTTTTCTTTTTCTTTTTTCTTTTTTTTTTTTTTTTCTTTTTTCTTTTTTTCTTTTTTTCTTTTTTCCTTTTTCCTTTTTCTTTTTTCTTTTTTCCTTTTTCTTTTTTCTTTTTTCTTCTTTCTTTTTTTCTTTTTTCTTTCTTTTTTCTTTTTCTTTGCTAATGTCTTAAAGGGACATTGCAAATCATGAATCTCCAAAATTTCTTGCACTTTGAAAGTCTTAATAAATTCTGTCTTTTTGTTATTACTTTCAGATATTTGAATTGTTGTACTTGGTTGATTTTGATATTATCCAATTAGCAATTTTTGGTGTTGATCTTTGGATTGTTCTTGTTGCCTTTGACAAGTTTCTTGAAACGACAGTGTTCTTTTCCTCTTTGGATGATTTTAACGGTGTGGACATTACTGAACTTCTTGACAATACTTTGAACTGTTGGACCTGACACTTGAAATAACTTGAATGTTGCTTTGCCATTACAAGCAGTCAATCATTAACAAGAGATACTCACTATGTTCTCTAATCTTAATGTTGGTGGCATCTGGTTGGCATAAAATGGCCCATCAGTGTTGACATGCTGTTAACCAAAATCTAACCAAAACTTAATGATGGTGCCTGATTTCCTTTTGTTTAGAAATGACAAATATTTCAAATACTAATTTCTATTTAACTTTAGTCCCAAAGTACAACTTTACAAACTGTATTTACAATTCAATAGAAGTACCCATGAAAATTTCATGGCTTTCCTATTTCAATTTTTTTTATTAATCTTAAGTTAATGATTGAACAAGCCCATGGCAATTTCCACAACAATAAAATATCAGTAGAAATTCCCATGTCATATTGTTAAATATTTGAGCTTAACTTTCACAAAATATTACAATCACAATCATAAATATGAATGCTGGGTGTCAGTTTAAGAAGTAAGAGGGTACAAATAAAAAGATTTGAAACTTTCTTCCATTACAGTACTGAAAGATGTTAAATACATGGATGTTATTGCCTCTTTTAGCTTCTCTTCTTTCTTTCTTTTGCTGGAACCAAGTAGCCTTTCTGATATGTCTTTTCCATCTTTCCATGCAATCAAAACAGAATGTCCATTATTTATGAGGTATTGGCAGAGTGTAATGTATATACATGATATCCCAATAAATACCTATAAAAATAAAATTTATCTGGACATATCTTCACATACACAAAAAAAATCTATATAAATATATCTCGATGTATAGTAATATTAACAAAAATATCAGTAATCTAGCTACCAAAAACAAAATCTTGCTACAAAAAAACATTTTTTTTATGACAGCTGCATTTAAACAGAAAATATTTTGTAATAAATGTGGACAAACAATTCAGTTTTGTAATTTGATATTCCTGCCATTAGCAAAGCAACAATTACCGAAATAAAGAGTTAAGTAAACATCATTCAGTAAATGGTACGGGTAATGTATTGTGTAGAGGAAGAATGGATAGAAACTGAAGCCAATTTACGAATAATAAAACAGATTTAAAATTAAACCTTGAGGCGAAAAGGTGACAGATTCCACAAAAAAATATTTTGGTATATAAAAAAAAAAAAAAAAACAACAAATTCCCCCTCGCTGTCTCCTATAGTTGACTGACAAATCTGCTGAGGATTGGATGAAAAATTCTATGGAACCAATTGAAAAAAAGTGAACTGTTTTATTTTAATAATTCTATCCCTATATATCTCTATCTCTCTCATATATATATATATATATATATATATATATATATATACACACACACACACAGTGTGGAGAAAGAAATCACATTTTTATCAACAAACTTTGTGTTTGTGTGTGTGTGTGAAATTCTAATTAAATGTTATTCTTAGGTTATGACCTTCCTAATTCATTTTACATATACATACATATATATATATATATATATATTTGTGGTGGGGCATAACTCATATGGTGCCTGGTTGGGTGGGGAGACAAACGCTACCAAAATGTAAACAAGAACAGATATTATTTATTTTCAAAAAATTTCGTTTTCTGCTCTGAAAATTAGCATTTCTCCAACGAATTTTATACCAAAATATTTTTCGAGGAATCTGTCACCTTTTCGCCTCGAGGTTTAATTTTAAATCAGTTTTATTATTCATGAATTGGTTTCAGTTTCTATCTGTTTTCCCTCAACACAATATATTGCCGCTTACAGAATTTATGTTTAGTTTACTTAACTCTTTATTTCGGTAATTGTCGTTTCGCTAACGGCAGGAAGATCAAATTACAAAACTGAATTGTTTGTTGATTTAAAAGTCTACATCTATTTGAAAATATATTCAGTTTAAAATGCAGGCGTCATTAAAAAGAAAAAAAAAGGTTTTCAAAGGGCTGCACTGTTTTCCTGTTAACCAGAGATTGTTAGCAGACAGGATATTGGTCGCAATACAGATATCCATTTTCTCAAATTGCGTGTGCGCATGTGTGTGTTGACTTGCGTGTGCGCATGTGTGTGTTGACTTGCGTGTGCGCATGTGTGTGTTGACTTGCGTGTGCGCATGTGTGTGTTGACTTGCGTGTGCGCATGTGTGTGTTGACTTGCGTGTGCGCATGTGTGTGTTGACTTGCGTGTGCGCATGTGTGTGTTGACTTGCGTGTGCGCATGTGTGTGTTGACTTGCGTGTGCGCATGTGTGTGTTGACTTGCGTGTGCGCATGTGTGTTTTAAATTTAACAGAACTGAAAACAATTCTACGAAAACAAAAATTTTACAAATAATTCTATTTATTTCCGACTAATTGCCAAAAGATTCAAATGCCATAGAGACTAAGAATTGGTCTTTTTGTTTAGTTCTTGGTTCCAATAAAAAATCGAAATAATAGGGCTGAAGTATATCCCCCACAAAAAAAAAACTTCCTTATAGTGCCGTGTATAAACAGCTCTTACTTTTTTGAAGGTCTAACTCTAAAAAAGGTATTCATAAAGTATTGATGCCGCCAAAAAGTTAAGCCAACTGTTTAATTTGAAAATATCCTACCTTGAAGATATGAGATAAGTGAGATGTCTTTGAGAATAAACAGAATTTTATGGGGTGGGGTTCAGGAGTAAGGATGACATCGAAATGGTTAGCTAACAAACACTAGCAGCATTGTTATTTTAATTTTTATTATTACCTCATGGCAGTGTGGTCGAGATGGTAGCAGATACTTTTTTTTCTTTTTCATGCTTGTCTTTTTTTCTTTTTTCTTTTTTTTTTTACCTAACCCATCCAGAGTCATCTCCAAGTCCCTGCGTGTAAAAGAGATATAGAATTCCAACACCCACGTCCCCCTTCCCCCCTTCATTCTCTTTTTTATCTATCTATCTATCCCACCCTTCCACTACACAGCTAGAATGGTTATTTATTTATTTATTTATTTTCATGATTGGGGGCAGTTGTCTTCTTTGTTATTTTGCTTTCTTTTTTTTTTCTTCCTTTATTTTGTGGTGTTTTTTTCTTTGTGTGTGTGTGTCTTACGCTTTCCTTTTTTCTGTTTTTGTTTTTGTTTCTTCTTTATGAGGCCAACAACGAAAGAAGTTGTTGTCTCCTGTCTTTCGGTATTTTTTTCTCTTTCTCTTTCTCTTCATCTTCATCCTAAAGTGTCTTTCATAAACCAGAAGCAAGTTGCGTTCCAATTTGTGATCATTAGACATATATATTTTATTTCTCTCTCGCTCTCTCTCTCTCTCTCTCTCTCTATATATATATATATATATATATATATATATATATATATATATTTGTGTGTGTCTTTCTTTACGTACCCACATAGGCACACGCACTTTGACTGCTGCTGGTTCTAAATGCTATTGCCGCTTTTTGAAAGTGAAGCAGGAAGATGGAGGGCAAGTTCTTGTAGTTAAGTGGAGCGGAGGAGTATTTTGGTGTATTTTTGCTTTTTATTTTTATTATTACTTTTTATTTTATTCCTCTAGTGTTACCCTCCTAATTCACCATCCCTCCGCCGCCTTCTCCCCTCTCTCGGAAGAAACAGTTCTTTTTTTTTTTTTTTTTTTTTCTCCGACGAAACGTACTATGTCAACGTATAGTCAAATAGTCAGTCCTCCTGTTCGGTTCGGATGCTTAGGTAGCAACGGTACAAAAAAGGAGGGGGACAAGTTTTGGGCATGGCACCTACATCAACAAAGACTGGAAATTGTTCCATGCAAATTCGATTATTAAAAGGTGTGGCTCGCAGAAAGAGACAGAGAGAGAAAAACATGAAGTTGGAATCAAGTTGTGATTGATTATTTTTTTTTTTTTTTTTCGTGGGGAGTGAGGAAAAAAAGGACACAAAATATCAGTCATAAAGGGAAATACGATTGACAAAAAGAAAAAAAATGCTGTGATGTTTCACTGTTTCAGGGAGAGAAAAAAATGAAATGAGATTTACTATTTGTTTTTGTTCCACAACAAAGTCAAACTTTTGGAAAATTCTGAATTCTTAATAATTCCTTTCTCTACGGATCGATACCGGATTCTTTCTTTCTTTCCTTTTTTTTTTTTTTTCCTCCCTTTTTTTTTATTTTTTGAGCAAAATTTCTAGAAAGGAAAAGTCCGTTTTGTAAAAAAAACATTTTCCCATTGTCTTTTTTTTTCTTTTTTGTTATATAACGGTAACATTTCTAAATCCTGTTCTTCCAATACATCTCACAAAAAAGGAATTAAACGAAAGTGAACTTTGTTTTAAATAATTGCATTTTAAATGGCAAAAGCAAACATGTTGGTATCTTTTGAAGCTTCTTACCAGTGGTACCGTTCTTTTAGTGAACGTGTACGAAAATGTGGGGAAAATTACACTGGCAAGTTCAGACGACAACGACAGCACAAACTTGCAGGTAATAATTTTTCATTTTATTTTATTGTTTACGCGTCGGAAATGTTTTGTTTTAGGATAATCTTTAATGTAAAAAAAAGTTTGGAGTGTTTTATCCTGGTCACGTTCCTTTCTCAGGGCTCGGAACATACGCAATAGCATGCATCACATGCATCTTAAAAGACAACTGTGTAAAAAAAAATAAAAATAAAAAGACATTTTTAAATAACAATGCTTAAAGCAACAAGAAGAGTAAGAAGACCTTTGAAAATGGTTAGAATTAGCCAACAAAAAAAAGGCGCTTGGAACAATAGACACCACAGACAATTTTTACACTCCTTTACCCCGAATAAACGAAAAGATTTTTTTTAAGAATAACAGAAAAACTCAAAAGTTTATAAAATTTTCCTTGTCTCTCATTCAACGAAACATTTTTGACAGAAAGGTCGCTACCCACCCACATTAGTGATTATTCATAGTTATTTAATAATAACATGGTTCTGTTATACATCAAACACTACACCAGCACTCAGTGAGTGATAATATACTTATATATATATATATATATATATATTCTCCATTTATGTGTGTGTTACTGTTAGTTACAGCATGTGTTCAGTTGTCACCCAACGAACTTTCCGCTTCACTCCCACAACTAAATCCTTCTTCGCCCTTAATTTAACCCGAGTTTGCTTGGATGCATTGTTGACATTTTCTCTTGAAAGGGTCAACAAACTCCTCCTTCAAGATCTTCAGTTGCTAACCCTGATTGTTTTCCAGATAACCACGGAGAAGAACAATCAATTGTTGGGAGTGAAGAGTGAATATTTACTTTTCTCATCCCCCAATATTTCCCCCCTCTCTCACTCTTGCTAGTCGTTTTTATTGTTAAATGTTTATTGTTTTGGATTTACTGGGGTGGAGTGCACGTGTTTGTGTCCTCCAGATATATTTATTTACCCGACCTCGCCACTAAAGCAAAATGTGACACAAGGTCGTTTTAACGTAGGGAGCGCCGTGCACCTACGTTTGCATATTAAAAAAAATGGGTAGATTCAGCTCTTATGCTTATTGTGATAATGATTTTAGCCTTAGGGTGTTGTTGGTAGTATCGCTTTCCTTAACCAACTACATTAATGGAGAAATGTTTCTCCTCTCTTAGGGGGTTCGTTGAAGGAATCTGTGGTTATGTTCTGTGGTTGCTGTCCTCTTAAGACAGCATTAGCTCAATTTACCACAGATACTTGTTAATTTTTATTTCCTGGATTTAATTAGTGCTTTTATTTTTAAAATTTACGAGCACTCTGTTTAGAGGCCCCGCAACAAATTTCTTCAGAGATGGTTACCTTGGTCAGTTAGCTGACAGTGACTGCCTATAAAACTGACCGCAACTTGACAAAAACACCTATCACATTTTTGTCTTTCATATATCATTGTGGGTAATCTGAATGACTCGTAGATATGACATTTACCTGAGTACACCTGTCTTTTTATTACGGATTTTTATTTTTAACAATCAGCACCTGGAAAGTTTCTCGAAGTAGAGAAAGTTGGAATTTCATAACACGTGCGTTGGAACCAACCATCCTCTTATACCCATTCTCTTCATTCTGGAATGAAAGAAATTAATAGAACTCATTAACTTTGGAATTCTACAAAATAATTAACTTTTTTTTTCATTTCCTTTTGTTAAGTTGTGACTTAAATCCCCTTTCCCCCAACTCTTTCTCGGCTTGTTTTATAGTCTGTCTTTTGAAAGGAATGCGTTTTCTCTCCTAGGAATAAGTCTTAAATTTCAGAAATAAACTTTTTTTTCCTGTGGCTATTTCAAGATGCCAGAAAGATTTCAATTCAATCGGAAACGTTGTCGTCAACCCATTTATTCGCTGTAAAATATTAGTATATTCAGTAGTAATTATTAATTGTATAAATTAATCGATATTAAATATTAATTATTGGTTTCTAAAAAAAAATTATTATGAGGTGTGTACTAATAATTTACTAATATACCTACGTATGCGCTTTGCCCTTAAAAATAAGATTACAAAAATATAAACGTTTCGTAAAAATATGCAAAAAAAAATCTTTATCAATGATAAAGATATCATTCAGTCGGTAAATTATAGGTTTCTTTAGAAAAAAATTCGATTTATAAGTTTCTATAAAAAAAAAAATTATAGTTTCTAAAATAGCGATATGTTTCCATTTAAAAAAAAAATCTGATATTTTATAACGATGTTTCATTAATTACAGATTTCTACTTATTCATCCCCACTCTCAAAACTGGGACGGTGGATATTAAGTTAAAAAAAAGGTGCCTACAAAAATACTTTACATTTTATGAGCTGCTATGTGATTTGTTGTTTTTATTATTTATGAACTTTGTAAAGATAGACATTTTTATGGAAGAATAAATGCTACAGTAAAATTTCAAAAGAAAAAAACATTACCCAATTTGAACCATATGTTCAAAGTTCAATAAGTGTAAATGTCCAGAAACAAAAAGTTGTATTTATTAAATTATAATCAGGTACGTTTTCACGCACATTTCTCAGGATGAAACACAAATAAATATTTAAAAGATTACTTTGTTTAAATTCATAAAAAGTTAACTTTTTATGAATTTAAAGTAATAAATATTAACTAATCTTTTAATTTTAAATATTTGTGTTTCATCCTGAGAAATGTGCGTGAAAAAATGTACCGGATTATAATCTGCAACCTGCAATGGGGTGCTAAAACGAAAAGTTATCGGACAGACCAAGAAGAGCTTTTATTTTTCTTGGTCTGTCCGATAACGTTTAAAAATCAGATCAAATGACATTTTTTTTTTTAAATGTCATTTGATCTGGTTTTGATAATTGGACCTCAATCGGGAGTTGCTATTTATTTATTAGCAAAAGGTGAGGTGACCGTCAGGCAACACCTCTCCCTCGGGAGGGAGCTAGGGTTTATCTATGGCGACACCAAAGGGGAAGTACCAAGGAGGCTTGAGCAATGTTTTTACTCTTGGCCTACGCACGCGTCAGTCCCCACTGTAAAATTGACCTTGTGTCACATTTTGTATGGAAGGCGTATAGATACATTTCTTATGTCTGTTCCTTCTCGTACGCCAATCCTGGAAAACTGCTTTCATTTTTTATTAATTGGAGTCTTTTTTAACAACTGAACTAAATGTGACTCTTACAGGTGGATGCCGAGAATACTATGGCCTGAAGAACTCATGAACAACGCCCAAGGAACTTTTAAGTTTAATTCAAACACTAAAATGTCACTTTGAGACATTAATGTCCATTTTGCTTTATAAGAAAGATCGTTTTCTCCCGCGTACTTCACGAATCTATGGGTCCGTTCTTTTTTTTTTTTTTTTTTTTTTTTTTTTTTTGCTATAGAAACCCACTGTAAATCGATTCTATCTCTAAAAAAAGTTTTCTAACAATGCTAGTGTTTCATATTCGATTGTTATAGTCAGGGAATCTTATGCAATAAGACCCGACTTTATGTAAAGAAAACCGTAACAAGGTTGTTTTAAGTTTGTGCAAGTAAGTTAAAAAAAGTAAACAAAAAAAAAAACAACAACAAAAAAACAAAACAAAACACGGAGATTGTATACGAAGATAGTAAACCGTAGAAATCGTTTCCTTACTGTCACATATTCGATATATTTCATAGTTAGAGAGTCCTACCATTTGACTCTACTTTATTTGAAGAAAGCCATAAAAAAAGAGGCTTGGCTAATGTTTGCGACAAAACAAACAACGTAGATCGTGTAGAATTAAGGGCTTAAATAAAGTTTTCATAGGTTTTCGTGTTTCGAATTTAACCTACAAGAACGAAGTAAGATGTATTTTTATTGTCTCAGTTTGACATTAAAATTTGAATTACCAATGTTCAATGTGTTTCTTTACATAAGACATTTATGAAACTCCACGTTTGGAATAAGAGATTTTGTCCTGTTTTAGTTGTACTTTTTAACCATTCAACTCTGTGAAAGTAGTAAGGCGTGTCTTAGCTGTAAAGTCTGAACTGGTAGAACTATATAGAATGGAGTTTCTTATCTGAATAGTTGCCATGGAAATAGCTATAGGTTTGCGTAAGAAAGGTTGCAGTGTGGAAATCTAAGTTTTGTTGGCTCCCCACAAGATGGGGAAACTATGTCGTGGGGGCAGACTTGTTCAGAGTCGTCTTGTGACTGGGGATGGTAACGTGAAAAGGTTAACATTTTTTTTTTTTTTTTGTGAAATTTGATCCGGCATTTTTTATCATTAAAACCAGCTCCTTTTCAAATATAATTACACCATTGTTGAAATGTAACACTCTTCAAACATGTAAATGTACAATCCCAGATGATCTTCTCTCTCTCTTTCTCCCCTTTCATTCCAAACATATTTTTCTCTCTTTCACTTTGATTCTGTCGTTTAATTTCGTGAGATAACCCCCAACCCCAAAGGATTATTTTTCTGGGCTTTTGAAGAATTAAAAAAAAAAAAAAAAAAAAACAACCGACGATAGATTGCATCAAGTGTTGGGATTCGAAAAAAAAGTGGCCTCATGTCACTTGGAAATGTACGATGTCTCATTTTTCAACATAAATTTCATAGACTGTGGATCTGCCATGTACCCACCAGTACTTAATACAGATTTTTTTCTCTTTCTCTCTTATGTTTCTTGGCTCTTACACCTTTGAGAAAGGGATCAATTCGATTTTTCTCCGCCCAACTATCGTTTAAATAGACTGAGCTATCTAGCCTTGGCTGTCAGCTAGTATAAGAGAACAACAACTCTGAATGTCAAACCAGGGTGAAAGCAACAGGAAACTTTTCATTGCCATTCACAAATAATAAAACAAAAAACCTGATTTGAGGTGAGTTGTGATCGCCTACGTCAAGAACAGACATTTTTTTTTAATCGTTTCACTCCAAGCAAAGCAATAATGCCACTAAGATGCAAGGGACTATTAGTAGTGAAAGAAAATAAAAAAAATAAAAATTTTTTAGTAGGAATTGGAAACCCAACCCTAAATCAGAAACATGGCATAAACCTCTACTTCTGTTCAAAATACGGGAGGGGGGGGCGTGTGAACCGGGCGATAGACAATCTATCTACTCCTATTAAGAATGGCATTTAAAAAAACGTTTTCATGATCATTGGCATCAAATGACAAGCAGAGTGCTAAAACTTTTGGTAATGACGAATATGGATTTTTGTACTAAACCTTTTAATATCATCTTCAGGACGTGAGCGATCATAGCTTTCCACAGCTTCCAGTCCCTCGTAGTTCTAAGCAGCATTTTAACTTTCTTTGTTTCTGTTCTGCCATCTATTCACATGAATTTATTAGATAAGTTTGTCACTGTGTCCCTCTTGCCTTCATTATGTCATGTGAGTGTCAAATTCTCCAAGCCCTCTTATGTGTTACAGAAATTTCAACTACATCTTTTTGATTTTAAGTACATGTCTATTTAGTTTCGATCTTCTTTAAAGTTTCTTTGTTGTTCACATGTTCAGTCTATGGTATTCTTAGCATCCTTTTGTAGAACTATATCTCTGTTCTCTTAAGTCTTCTCTGAGGAAATTGTCCATCATTCACTGCCATATAAAATGATTGATATTACATGGCAGTTCAGCACTATTCTTTGTTTCTGATGAAATTTTCTGATCTCTTAATACTTTGAGTTTCGGGAAGGCATCTTTTACTATTCCAATGCATCTTCAGTTTTATGGGTCAGATTTTCTGTTTTATGTTACTACATTACTCTGGTTACATTTAGCACCTGCTTGATTGTGATGTCTTCAACTTGAAGCTCACACCTTTGATGGTCTCTCTTGATGACAGCCATACATTCTATCTTCTTCCAGTTAATAGTCCTTCCTTC
>CAHIKZ030000575.1:1085000-1100000 GCA_903632075.3 Acanthosepion pharaonis | reverse complement strand
AGTGAACCGTTCTTTAATGGGAGTCGCCACTCTTGGCAAATGGAAGTGGACTTGAAGTACTGCTGCGAGACACTTGAAAAAACAGAAAGAGGAGGAAAGTCAATTAAAAACAATCCTTCTCTGGACCCCAAGTCCGTCCCCGCCATCCCCATCCCCAAATGACTCATTCTTCATTGATGCAAGTAGATGTTCGAAACAAGAGATGATGTTCTCTAACAGTGGGTGGTTGAGTTTTTTGCAATGTTTTCCAATCGTGATGGTGTTGTTGTTCATCATAAGCTTGCCTGGAAAGGCAAGGAGTACACATACGCCTTAAAATCTCCTTGGATATACATTACAGTAAACAGCTGACTGTTAACTCTCTCTCTATATATATATTTATTGGGTAAAACTAATTTTGGCATACAAAGCCATTAAGCAGGGAACGCATTTGCCATCAGTGGCTTTGAAATGTCAGTCAGTTAACCATGGCTGCTAACTCTATAGATCAGTGTTTCTCAATCTTCATACTGCACTTGTAAAATAGTTAAAACTCTGGGGCACACTTTAAACTTTAATAAGAAAATTAGTCATGAAATTTGAAAAAAAGGAAAATAAAAAAGTCTCCTGAAGTAAGGAAACATGTTCGAGTAATGGATAGCAGCTCAGATTGAGGAATCGGAGAGCTGATTTCAAATTCCAGTCAAATCCATTATGTTCACTTAAGTGCTAATACTCTTGGGGAAAGGTATGAATCCTATTCTTTTCTCCCCAGCTATGGGTAAATAGCAGGACAGACTGGGTTCTATAGCCTTGAATAGCAACTGGTCTATCACAGAAAGAAATGGCAACCTACTGCGGGAAAAAAATCTCCTTTGTCAGTCATGTATTGAAAGATAGATGATCGCCTAAGCATGTATGATGCATGGCACATAACTGACCAACTCCTGAAATAAATATTTATTTTTAAAATATTACATTGTATATTTACATGTGATTGTGTGAAACAAGTACTTTGGCAATTTTTTGAATATGAGGCCTTATATGTTGTAAAAATACTCTCTTTTCCTTATCATTGAATATCTAGTCTATTTTTACATTTAATGTTGGTAAGTGCAGAAAATCCTAATTCACAGCCGTATAATGTGGAAAATTGCAATAAAATATTCACTACTTTACTAGCAATTGAGGTATAGTCTTTAATGGAAATTCAAAATTGATCAATGGACACCTGTTTATGCTTGATTTGTAAGCCACAATTGGTACATATAATGACCAGCTCCCCCTCTTCTTAGCCAATATCATCAGTTGAAATGTCAATGAAAGGGTTGCAAATCCAATGTTCAGGATTATTTTATCATTTCACCCCATGCAAGGCAATAAAGCCATTAGAATGCAAGAGGTTACTGAGTGTTAGAGAATGAGAAAAACTATTAAGAAGAGAGGAGAATAAAAAACAGAAGATAACAATTGACATTGTATTTAAATTTTTGAAGATCAAAGTTGATTGGAAAGCAGGAAGCCAGAAGAGAGTTCCACAAGTGAGAAGGACAATAGACGAAACTGTTAGCATAGAACTTATGGTTACATCTAGCCATTTCAACTCTAAAATGATGAGACCTTCCTGCCAATCTAGTACTGCACTTAAATTCATAAAGTCTAGGTACCAAAGAGGATAGCTCATCAAAACAATTACCATGAACATACTTATCAGATTAAGAAACTGTTAACATAGAACTTATGGTTACATCTAGCCATTTCAACTGTAAAATGATGAGACCTTGCTAGTACTGTGCTTAAATTCTTGAAGTCTAGGTACCATAGCAGAAAATTCATCAGAACAATTACCATGAAAGGCACATGGAAGCTATGTTGCAGTGGTGAGAAATGGACTGAAGCCAAGATGCCAGGTCAGGACAAATAACATTGCAGATTCTTTGGATTTTATCAAGAATCTCTAAATATATAACAAGAGCAACAAACTAAATCTGGCAGCAATATTCTAAGCAAGGATGATTGGTAGACTTATAAATATGTAAGATAGATTCTGGTGAGAAAAATTGTCTTGCAATTCTGGCAAGAAAAAATGTTTATAGACGGAAAGTAATAACTTCAATTATCTTCCAGAGTTGTTAAATGATCCACTGTTAGAGAGATTAAATTGTTTACATGAACTTTTCTAACTAATAGAAGCATTTTCCAAATCATTTGTATTTTTTCTGGATTACTTTTTTTTTCTTTTTTTTTTTTTTTTTTTTTTTTTTAATATCAAAATAATTTATAAATTACTATTCTGTTAAAATGGGACACACCTGGCTAACTTTCAGGGTGTATTAGTGTGCTTGGGTGCAATGGTTGAGAAATGCTGCTATAGACAATCTATAGTTCTCTTGCACAGTGAAAGTTAAGAAATCCATTGCTCGTCCTGCTTTTTGGTTTCAAGAGAAGCATTGAAAGATCCTCATGTCATTGAGATACAGTTTGTTTTGTTTTACGGTATATCAACCTCAATGGGTTTATTTAATGCCGACAACTTATTTTTTTCTGGTAATATTTTGTTTTGTCAAAAATCTATTTCTGGTAATATTTTTTTTTTCCTCAAGAATGTATAGCTAGTAATATTATTTTAAAAAATATATTGCTGGTAATAGTTTTTTTTCCTTGAAAAATTTATTTCTAGTAATAATTTTTTACAAAATATTTCTGGTATTAAAACCTATTTTTTGCACTTTCATGGCTTTTTACCTCAGTTTGGGTGTTAACTATTTGCCCATAGCTGGGACCCTAACAGCTGCTACCACTCTGGGTCAGGGTGGACCTGGGAACACCAGCAATTAAGAGGTGGTTCCACACTCCTCAAAATCTCCTGATCAGAGGCCTTGGTGTTGGACGTAATTTATCATCTTACTCTGGACACGGATGTAGTTTATGGTCATACCCAGGATGGTGAGACACTGTTATTAATTCTTATGGCCAGCTGAATTTGTATTCATAAATGCTTGAAGGTGTGTATTTTTCTTGCCAGAATCTATCTTGCATGTTTAGAAATCTACCATTCATCCATGTATTGAATATTGCTGCCATATCTTGACTGTTGCTGTGCTATATATCTTGAGATTTTCAACAAAATACAAACAAGGGTATGCAATGTTATTGGTCCTGACATGGCATATCGACTTCACTCACTTTCCTACCACCATAACATAGCTTCTCTGTCTTCCTCTATAAATATTTTCATAGTTATTATTCTGATGAACTTTGCTTTTTGGTACCTCAACCACATAAATTTGGATATAGAACTAGGCTAGCAACTAGTTTTCATTGATTTACTGTTGAATTAGCTAGATATAAATTCTATTTTAATAATTTCTTTTCTTTCATTTCTCACCTCTTGAACTCTCTTCCAGCTTCTTGCTTTCCTGTCACCTACAATCTTCAAAAGTTTAAATGCAACATCAATCACCAACTTCTGTCTTTCTGAATCTTGTTCTTTTACTGTCTTTTTTCCTTACTAAATTTTTCTCATCTTCTTTCACTCTCGGCAATTCATTGTGTTTCAGTGGCATTATTGCCTTACTTGGGAGTGGGGAAACAATTAAAAGAAAAAAGAATATATTTTTCTGTACAGTGGGTTCTGAAGAGATAGGCATCTGTTAACAATGGTGCATGAAATATCGTCTTTATTGCATGAAGTATTCAGACAAGTATCCTCATCTTTGTTGTTTTGAATACTATTTCAGCTGCACTGTTCTCTGACCTCCTGGTAAACTTTTTTTTTTTTTTTGTTACCACATCTGTCTGAACAATTCACAGATGCAGTTATCAAAATTTTTTGCTTCATCTGCAAGAATTCAATTGGCTTTCCTTGAGTCAAAGATACTGGGTAAAATTAAAAAAAAGAAATCTTCGTTGCCATATTTATCACAATGTTTCAGCTGTTGTACACTCCAGCCTTTTTCAGGTGGTTGGAATGTCGAACTGAACCCTTTATTTCACTTTCTGAGGTAGACTGTTCTAGTTCCACATGCCATGTCTAATGGATGTCAGTTATCTTCTGTTAATGCGCCTCTCCAATTTCTCTACTGCCTTAACCAGGTACTGAACTCTCACTCCTGTCACTAGATCTAACTAATGCCATGTGTCCTTGAAATGTTGTGATAAATATGGCAACAAAGATGAGGATGATAGGTCGAACAATGTAAATAGTGTACATAATACCTCATCTCAGAAATATAGACAGATATTTAAAAACTTTTCAGAAAATTTTTTTTTCTTAAAATAAGTTTTGAAATTTTATCATATCTTTCAGGCTTTACATTATTTAAATCTTTGTTGTTGTTATCACAATGTTTCAGCTATTGTGTCCTCTGGCCTTCTTCAGGAGTCTGCAGTACAAAATAAGAACAAGGTGAGGTATCACTAGATATGGATAGTGGAACAATCTACCCTCATAGATTAAATAAAGTGTTCAGTTTGAATTTCCAAAAAGGTTAACCAGATTGACAAGCAGCTGAAGAAAGCTGGAGGGAACAATGCCTGAAACATTGTGATAATAACAAAAATGAAGACAGTATTTGGAGTGTAAATAAATTTACATTAAGATTCAGAGATTAGTCTGAAGTATTTAAATATCTGGGAAATACTTTAACAGAGGATGAAAAGTATGACACTGAAATCTGAAGGTACATTGGGATAGACAAAGATGCCATCCAAAAGCTAAGCAAACTATTAAGAAACAGGAAAATGTTATTAGAAACAAAGAAAAGAGTACTGAGCTGTAACCTAATAAAAGTTCTATATCACAGTGAATGTTGGACAATCTACTCAAAGATAAAATAAATGACTTAAAGCAACAGAAATGTGGTTTGACAGAAGGATGCTGCGAATACCATGAACCAAACATGTGAGCAATGATAAAGTTTTAGAGATAATAGAAACAAAAAGAACACTTATGCTTAACATAATGATAGTTAAAATTTTTCAGTCACATAATAAAGGCTTGAAAAATTTCATACTTAAAGTCAAGATGGGCAGAGGAAAATGGCGCCATAACCCACCAAGTGAACCTGAGTAAATTTTAATAAAATTTAGGGGAGATAAGAAAAAGACAAATTAAGATAAATATAAGAAAAAAATATCAAAATAAAAGATTCAAAGAACAGGAATTCTTTTTCAGTTTTCCCCATGTCAAAGAGATGGAGTAAAATTTAAAAGTTAGAAAGATTTTTTCTGTGACACGTCAACTTCAAAATATTTTTACTGAAAAAAATATTTTTGGAAATTTTACCTTGTATCTTAGAAGCTTTACATTATTTACACTCTGGCTGTTTTCCTCATCTTTGTTGTTATTATCACAAACTTTTGTCATTGTCTCCTCTATCTTTCTTCAGGTGTCTGCAATAAGAAGAACTAGATGAGATATGCCTGAACTCAGGTAGTGTAATAAGAACAGTCTACCTCCATAGATTAAATAAAGGGTTCAGTTCAAATTTCCCCAAAGGTTACCAAGATTGATAAACAACTGAAGAAGACTAGAAGGTGCAGTGGTTGAAACATTGTGATAATAAAATCAAAGTTGAAGGCAGTATTCAGTGTAGATAAATTCACATTAAGATTGAGATTACACTGAAGATGACTTATTTTACTTAATTATTTTTTTCTTAAATCTTTCAATTCAAAACTGAGTCATACCTATGATGTTAGTTTCTTCAACAACAGAATACACAGTAAATAATAATTATACCTCTTTCTTTTGTCATACCTGGGATTCCAGTTACCAAAAGAGATGATTAAATGTAATTTAATCTGAATATTTTCAAACTTCTTAAAGAACATAGAATCCAGCATACATCTGAAAATAGAAAAATTAAAAAAAAGGAAAAGATTACTGGTTAAATTGCACACCTGAAGAAATTTAGTTGAGTTGATTTAATACATTTCAATCGTTATTTAGTAATATCCTCTTCTGAATCTAAATAATGATAACTCCTCTTGCAAGAAATTCAAACAGAAATTTCAACCCTTGCTGGTTCTTTCTACGTTAAAGTTTGTCTTCTTTTATTTTCTTTTTAATCCAGTGATAAATCTCTAAGACTCACCAACTGTTGTCCTTATCGCTGGTGTGACTGCTTGTGTAGATGGTATTATTAGTAAAAATGTGAGTCTTCCCTGTTTCTCTGTTTATTTCTTGCACTGCTGAAGAAGGACACAGATGCGCCTGAAAATTCCAGACTTAAAACCTTAATACCCATGCTTCATTTTTGTCTCGTGGTTAATAATTAATATTTAGTGGATATCTTTCATACTAATCACGTTGGTGCCCTTTCATTTGCCCTTGTTTTATTAACCAACTTATCTGTTTTACATTATATATATATATATATATATATATAAATATATAATATATTATATGAAAGAGAGAGCATTGTTGTCATTATATGTCATTTCTATTCTCTGAGTAGAATGAATTCTATATGCATCTTTCAACAATTTTTATGGTGGCAGCTTATTTTTTTTCATATTTAAATTTGGTTTTATATCATTCTACAATCTTGTCTGATTTATCACAAGTAAAGCATATCTGACACCAATGTTAAATGCTGTGTGAACTTTCAGCTTAGAAATTTGACACATTCAAACCCCAGCACTGAGCCTTCACTGTATATCTTCTTGCTTTCTAGCTTACCCTAATGATGACCCCCCTCCCACTCCCATCCATTCTTTCCTCCAGTTCCCCTTCCTATTTCACCTGTGTATGCCTATATATAATCTTTTGGGTGTCATCCTACAGCACCCCCCCCCACCTCCATGTTCTTCACTGACTCCCTATCTTGTATTCAAGTCTGTTCACTGATTCCTTCCTTTGAGGAATTTCCTTTTCAGTCCCTTCACCTGACATCTTCAAACAAGGCCAATTGCTTCAGTCTCTTCTTCCTCCTCTTTTGTGGGAGATCATCTCTCTCTCCTTTTCTCATAGCAGCAGCAGCAGCAGCATCTTCTTGCTTTCCGTTCCAAAAAAAAAAAAAAATCCTTTCCTATCATCCCTTAATTTTTTTTTTTTTTTTTTACTTTCTACCTTTTCTTCATCACACCCATCTT
Source organism: Acanthosepion pharaonis (assembly GCA_903632075.3). NCBI lineage: Eukaryota > Metazoa > Mollusca > Cephalopoda > Sepiida > Sepiidae > Acanthosepion > Acanthosepion pharaonis. The sequence continues at coordinate 1,092,923 of CAHIKZ030000575.1, read as the reverse complement.
TTCCACTTTGCTCTCCAAATCTCCAAGATGTTTAACTGGGAAGATGAGGAAGCTAAATCCTTTGGGTGAGGTGGGGTTTTTTTTTAACCTTTTCGGAAATTATCAGTTTCCACTACAACTGCTACTGCTGCTGTTTTTGAGACTCTAGTTAATGTGGATCTGCACTTTACCAAGGTTGGTAATAACCTACCTGGAGACAAAACCATTTTGGTTTGTGGAGTAGGGTGGGGTCTGGTTGAGATATCTTTCTCTTTCTCTCCCCTTATCTTTTAACATTTTATTTTACCTTTCTTTATCTAAATAAATCTGGCATTGACAGAAATAGATTTCACCAGCTATTTCATTTATTTTCAGCTGGAAAACAGGAGTATAGATTATTATAGCATTTGTTTAGTTTTAAGGTTTGTTTGTTTTTGTTATTTAAAATCAGACTTCTTATCATTAATCTAGAAAGCAGTTTTTAAATTTTAGAAAGCAAACAAATAAAATTCTCTAAATAAAAATTTTATTTGATTAATTTGCCTTTTAGATATTAAACAAAAAACAAAGAAATGACAGAATCCCAGTATTATTTTTTTTTTATCAATTCACCACAAGGAAGGCAGTAATACCACTAAGGTACAAGATGCTACTGGAAGTGAAAGAGAATGGAAAGACTTTAGAAGGAACCAGAAACTCCTGAAAGGATCCAGAAAATAATAGGGGTGTGAACTGGATGAGAGGTGAACATATCTATGGCTATTAAATTAAGTAGAGGATATATTATGCCAGTCTCTTACAAGACTTTCTTAAACATCATCCATTTCAGTCAAAATTTAAGTGCCCCCTCTCCCGCTAAAATGATTTGGTTAAAAATTTGGACAAAATTTAAATTAGGATGATGACCCAAAAATAAAACAACTACCCAGTGTGAATAAGACTTTTTCTCTTGAAACCACCATTTAAGTATAATCTATGTTTTAAGAAGCTCGTTTTGAAATTTGAATCAAACCGTCACGAGAACCTGAATTTATTTTTCTCAAAAATTGACAGCAAAGATGTTAAACAGAATTTGTTTATTTACAAGATCATTATTTTATCATCTGTAATTACCGGATATACTTCTGTGTCATGTGACTTTTGAAGAGCTAATTTTGAAGCTAATTTTAAGGAGGTCACATCATGCACAAGATATAAAACTTGCGTCTGTACTTCTGACCCTGGCTACACCATTGACCAAACTATATATCCATTTACTCTAGTCGAAAAGTTCAGCTGTATTTAAAATAAATATGATGTTGATAAAATTGATGTTTTACTTAACTGTATCCAGTAATATTGCATGTAATATTTACATATTGGTATCATATTATAAAATACAAACATAGTGAATATACGTCTTTCCCATTGTTTATGTTTATAAGATGTTTAACTGTTTCTTGTTTGGTTGTTTATTGCTGTACATGTTTACACAATGAGTGTAGCATTACAAAAGATAATTTTATCGTTCTTTCACTTTTTTTAACTTTTTTAACTTATTTAACTAGAAGATAGGATAGAGTGATAGAGGACAAGAGGTTAGTCGAATATAATTTTGGTCTCTCAAAAAAAAAAAAAAAAAAAGAACTCACATAATCACAAGATACATGATAAAAATATTTTTTATAAGTGAAAATTTGGAGGTTGCATGGTACGCAAGATTGCGTATTACATGAGTATATATGGAGTGTGTGTGTTAATATATATATATATGGTAACTATAACTCTATGAAAATTAAATCTTTCCTTTTGTTTTGGATTTTTTTTTTTTAAATAATTAAAATAAAATTTTAAAAAATAAATAAAAAAAAAAATCTCTCTCACTTTAATTTTTAGTTTTAAAACGTTATTTTTATAATTTTATTAAAGCCATAACATATAGAACTGAATTTATATGTTTTCTCCCTGCAATCAACCGTATCTATCTCAGATTAGTTGTTTAAATTTTCAGCGGTGGGGTTCAATTTGGTATTCAATTTCTTATTTTGGTTTTATTAAAATTGCAAAAATAGTTTTTTAAAATGAAAAAAACTTACCAGTAATAGCAGTGTGAAGAAAAAAAAAACAATGCTTTTCTTGGTCCTAAGTTAAACTTTGCCAAATTTTGTTTGTATAAATACTGAAGTATATACACTTACAGTATTTAGTCCTCCATATTTTTTTTTTTTTTTTTTTTTTTGTCCAGATCAGAATTGTGGATAAAATGTCTAGTTTTTTTTTTTTTTTTTTTTTTTTTTCTACTACTTTCAACAGACTTGGTCATTATCAGGAGCTAAATGTCTGTTTCACTCCAGCATATACTATGCATTTTTTTTTTTTATACATACATAGCTATAATAGAGCAGAATTTATAAATTAGGTACAGTAAGATATTAACATTGAGCACTCTGCATCATTTATAAATATTACTTCCCTTTCTACTGTATATGGAATTCTCCTCAAAATATAGTGTTTTATAGATTAGTTCTAGATATTTGAAATTGCAGTAGCCTGACTCTTAATTTCAGTCTAGATTGTTTTAGGTGTTGCCATAGAAGGATATGACTACACAACCAAGAAATTCAAATTTAGCTTGCATTGGCTGGACTAACATTTTGTTTGGTGAAAAAAGTCACCAACACAGTGCTAAAGGTTAATAACTAATAATAAAATTGAGCAACTAAAAGATATGAATGAATTATAACAATATTTATTACATTTATTTATTATTTATAAATTATATAATAATTATTTTATTAATTATGTTATTTTATTCATATGAAATATAATTATTTATCTTTAAAATTGATCAATTAAAAGACACACATGAATTATACCAATATTCATTCATTTATATATTTATTCTTATCATTGTGCAATGCACAATAAAATTGGACAACCCTCCCCATGGTGCACTACACACACACACACACACACACACACACACACAAATAAAAACACAAATGAAGAACAGCAATACATGTAAAATATATTGCAAATTATCGACATGTGGCAGTATTTATTATCCACAGGGCCCAATGATAAAAGCTATCCCTCAACCATTTTATCCAAGAATTAATAGATCTAAAATGTTGCCCTGAAGATAACCATTCAAACAAGCAGTACCCAGGATGTCTGCTCTCTTTCATTGTGTTTTCCTGCTCTGGTGTGACAGCAAAAATTAGAAATGTCTTCCAAGGAGTTCAGCGAGCAGTCAGTTATTGTCTGGGCAATATCTATAATCCTTTGGAGGGATCCCTTGTCTGATGTTGAGCATCTGTTATACAAAATGGTAATGCAGTCAGCTAGTACACTCTCAATAGAGCAACAGTAGAAGGTCATCAGCAGCTACCTTTTTGTAAATTATTTTTCTGAAAATTTTCTGTAAATGTAGTCACTGCCACACCTTCTTGACTAACATGATTACTAGCCCAAGAGAGATACTCTGCGATGAACATATCCAGAGACAATTTGATCCACCCCCTCCACACAAACCCCTGTCAATAACCGAAAGAACTAGTGTTAACATTGAACAGTCCCAAAAGATTCATTCTTACTTATATATATATAATTTTGCCCTTGCTAATGACAAGAACTCTGACTTTTTCATTTAACAGATTCACCTCAGGGATTCTCTTTGGAATATCGAAATTGACAGCATCGTTACTCTTTTAATTTTGGATTATTATTTAAAAGTAAAGCTATGACCGTTTTTTTTTCTTTTCATTTTCTTTTTTCATCTTTTGGTTTTGATTATAAGGTCACTTAAAAAGGCTATAACTAGAACCTGTGTAAGGGTCTTGTGAGCCCCCTCCCCGAATCTACAATACGAGCCCCCCCCACACACACACACTTTACTACATCTCAATTTTCATAAGCTAGTATTCAGAAAAAAATACAAATTTGATTGTAACCTAATTATGTACAATAATGGATCATATGTAAAACAGGTGAATAATTCAACTAGAAAAACTGAAAATAAATTCAATTTATCTAAATGCAAATTAGAGACATGTCATAATAGATCATTCCATCTTAAATAAATCAATGTTTTGTGGCAATTTTTAAGGATTTTCAAATTTTTCTTGTTAAAAATTTGAATAATTTTAACACATTCAGAATTATGGATACAAAAATAGTGGTTTTTGTTTTTTTGGGGGGTTTTTTTTAGACTTAGTATGAGCAAAAGAAATTCACGGATTTTGGAGAAAAAAAAGGATCCCAGAATGACTTCAAAATCCACAAAAATTTAAAGCTTTTAATAGTTGTGCTTAGTTTAATTTGTAGCGTATATAAATCTAGGTAGAAAAAAAAAAAAAACATTGATAAGATAGTGATGGTCACAAAGCAATGCCTAGGCCCTCCAATCATCCACCTCCAATAAGGGCTTGGGGAGGGGAACAAGCAACCAGCTCTACTCTTAAACATGTCTCCTTTTTTAAAAAGCCTAAAAAATGTGATTGTAAACAAAAACAGAATCTGCTCCAAATAAATATTTTTCTCATCTGCTTTACCCTCTCTCGTATTGGCTTACAAACTGACTCATACCTGTCTCTTATCCGTCTCCTGGAGAAAAAAAAACAAAAACAACTTGAGTGAGTAATTGGTTCTATGTCTTTTTGCTCAGCTTTTATTTCTTCCCATTAATTCTAAAATTATTAAATTTATTATTTTTTTTTCTCAAAGAAGCATGAGATGTATGCCAATTTAGGTTAGCCAGAACTGCCGAGCTTAAAATGGTTTTCACAGAATTCATTGAGAATTTATTGGGCAATTTTGACAGTCTATTATTATTACTGATAGCAAATGGAAATGTTTGCAGGCTTTTTTTAGCAGAAACAAACCAATTTAATCAATTAATGGTTGTCATAAAATCCCATATTAATCATAGGTTACAGATGATATTGAGTATTATAGGTTTTGTTAAAATCGAAGAAGATTAGGTATATATATATATATATATATATATATATATCATACTTATTATAAAACCCAGGTTGTGTGTGTGTCTGTACGTTTATATATTGGATCGGATTTCCTACATTTTTCAACCGATTTCAACAAAACTTCATAGGACTACGTAAAATTGACTTGCGGTGGTTCTGACACAATTGTTTTTGCACAAAATCAATTTGAAAATACGATTAAGAGGCATCACTTTCACGGAATGAAAGGGGGACAACTCATATCGAGTTATACTTATAAAACCCAGGTTGTTTGTGTGTGTGTTCATTTATATATGGGATCAGATTTCCTACATTTTTCAAATGATTTCAACAAAACTTCACTTTCTTTTTTGGCAGGTAGTGTTTCTTATTTTCTTGCACACTCTTTTCTTTATTTTTACATTCAGAATGCTTTAAAAATTCCATTTACAAGACAATTGTTTATAATAAAATTCTATTCAATCGGTAGACTCCTAACAATTGAAAACAATATTTTTGTTTGGGTTTGACCAATTCGTAAAAAAAAAAAAAAAAAACAACAAAAAAAAAAAAAATTAATTAAGATATGTGTGTCCATCAACCTTAAACTATAATCTTTGTCAATTTTATTTTTTAGTCTCGGTTATAGCTTTTCCCAATAACCCATCAATGCACCAAAATGTGTCAAGTGTGCATTAATGTGTTAAACAGTATTTTCAAAATTTCTAAGTAAAAGAGGTAATTTCCTGATTTTTAAAATATGTAAAACTTTATAAAAAGTGATAGAATTTACAGTACTAAAAAGTGTCACGAAAAGAATTTACCTGATTTCTGGATCATCATTAGCAATCCACTTTTAGAATTTTAAAATCACTCATGAATATCTTATCATTGGTTCATTAAGAGTAACAACTTAATTATTATTTGGCTAATTATTACTCTAAGTTTTTGTATTTCTCTTTTTCAATGGAATTAGATGTTTTGTTTCATTCCGAGTTGTCACTGCTTTCAGCCATCCCTAGGAAGACGGTTTCTTTTCCTTATTTGTTTTATTATACAAGAGGGACAAATGTGATAGCATCGATTCTAAGACATGGTAGGTGGTGGTGGGATGAGAACTTCAGGGGAACACGTCCATGATTCTAGGACATGGCAGGTGGGAGGGGAGAACTTCAGGGGAACACATGTCCACTCGTTAGTGTAACATATTGCCATGTGTGGCCTAAGCCTGTCTATCAAATCTGCTTGTGTATAACACATCAAAAATTGAAAAATTCCTTGACCTTTTACCAACTTTTTGCCATTTTGGTCTTTTAAACCAAAACTTGAAGGCAATTCATCACTGTCAGAATACAACACCCATAAGGTATTCTGACCATCCTAGCCCAGCCTCCACATTCTGTAACAATTTTGCACACTATATTCAGACTCTTTTCATTCCAAGTAATTGGAAAGCCTCATTAGACTGAGACTTTTATATGGATGCCATGCATGGTGCCAAACCCATTGAGAAATATTTAAATTGTCGGCTGTATCCAACCGTTTTCTAAGATCAATGTTTAAAAATGGCTTTGAAGAAGTGAAGCCTGTGGGTCTTGGCAAAGACCATTCTTCTTTGAATATTGTGGACTGGCGCTACAGAATCAGAAACAAAGAACTGTTCCAAGTGATAGAAACCACATCACTAAACCCGTTCAGAAATATCTAAATTGTCAGCTGTATACAACCACTTTCTAAGATAAATGTTTAAAAATGGCTTTGAGCAAGTAAAGCATGTAGGTTTTTACTAAGACTGACATGTTTCATTGACACCTTTTCAAATCTTTCATCTTTAAAGAACTTTACCAAATAACAGAAACCACATCACTTGAGTACTTCCAACAGCAGCAACAACTAAAATGGATAGAACATGAAACCAAGAAGAAATAGTAAAGGCATAATTAAGATATTGGTGTTCAACACTAGTTCAAACAAAAGCTATTTATACTATTTACATTCAGACTATTATCTGCATTTTTGTTGTTGTTATCATAATATTTCAGCTGTTGTGTCCTCGGCCTTCATCAGGTGTATATCGATCTGTGTAAACTACAGGGAATTCTGAACTGAACACTGTATTTAATGTATGGGGGTAGATTGTGCTCATTTCACTGTTCATGTCTAGCGATATCTCCTCTAGTTCTTATTTTTAGTACTGCTCAGTACAAACTGCCCAGCCCAGGGATTGAACTCAGGATGAGGATAATAGTCTGAATGTAAATAATGATAACTACTCATTCCAGAAATTCAAACAAAAAGTCAGGAAGGAAATACCCATCAATACTGGAAAGCTGACTTGAGAAACCTGTTTTCCTGAAAAAGTGTTTGCTCAACATTTCCTTATAAGGAAACGGCTAAGATTACTGTTACCATTAGAGATGAGAACAGATACTACACATTGATCCCAACCCAACTGCCAGGGAGTAAAGAAATGTGTAACAGGAGTATCACTGGCTGGTCAGTCAATAAATCCTGAATGTTTCCCTATAAGGAAACTGCTAATATTACCATTATTCTAGAATCATAAATTGGAGATGTCAGAATCCTGCAACTCTAGAAATTTACCTTTCTCAGAAATGCTATAACAGATGGAAAATGTGACACCGGAATCAGGAGGCACATTGGAATAGTGAAAGACATTTTCCAAAAGCTAGAACAGTATTAAAAGACAGGGAAATTCCAGTAGAAATAAAGAAGAGTACTGGGCAGATATAGAAGATCACTTTCCCATCCTGTTGGACATTTTCCTCACAGATGAAAGAGACAAAAAAGATGTGGTTCTACAGACGGATTTTAAGAACACTATAAATAGAATATGGCAGTTTTAAGGAAAAAAGAAATTTGTCATCCTATCTATATATAAAATTCTGTGACTTCCATTAGTCCGTCCATCTGTCAGTCACATCCTCTAAAATAGCCATACATTGACCAATCAAAACCAAATTTTGGGGAGATGTGCAAA
>CAHIKZ030000575.1:1062500-1082500 GCA_903632075.3 Acanthosepion pharaonis | reverse complement strand
TGTACAACATCAAAAGAAAACATGTTTCTCAAATTAGATCTCACATGAAATTAGATATTGATATTTTAAACATATGCAGCAGATTGTCACATCACATAAAAAAAAAGATGTTCAGTATAACAAATCTTTGGCTTAATTACATTGTCTTATCTACTATTCAGAAAGATTTGAAACCTCATACTTTTTTGGACTATCAAAAGAATTCACAACTTCATCAAAACACACACTCTTTTTCCTTCATCAAAATGATAGAATAGTTTTAGGGACTTTTTTTTTTACTGTAGTAGGAACACTTAGAACTCATCAGTGTTTTAGATCAATATTTGACAATCAGTGTTTTAGATCAATATTTGACAATTTGCTCACTACTATTTCTACTCTTCAGTGCCATTAGCTTCTCCTGTGGCATATAGTGCCACAGCTTCAACACACTTGAGCCATAGCCTCACCATTCACAGCTGGTGTTGCTAAGGTTTGCATAGCTAATATGTTTTTATGGGGTGGAGTTTCCAGCTCTATGCCCCAATTTTTCTGAATTCAGTTTCCTTCTCAGACTGGTTGCCAACTAAGGCTAGAGAGCTCAGTTTGTGCTGCTATTTAACTCATAGCTGTGGGAAAAGTTAATAGATTCATACCTTTTGCAATGGTATTTGTGCACAAGTAAATGTTACAAACTCAGCTGGAATTTTGAATGTAGATTCCATTTTCCCTGCTAGTAACCAGTGGTGGTGAGAGGCTGGGGGGAGCCAGCACAAATGTGCTGAGCCTCGAAACCCAACGGGGCCTCAAGAAATTACCTTTACAGGTTTAGGAGAATCTTCTTTGCAAAAAGTAGAGAACAAAATTATGAATTGGTATTTTATTGAAAAAAATACAAAGACTAAAACCATTTCCAAAGCAGCTTAAAAGTGCATTTTTTGAACTTTCATTGAAGCAAAATGTGCAATGAGTTCCTCAAAGTTTTTTTTCATACCAAATCACGCTCAATCACAAGTGTTGCCAAGTTGGTAAGGGGCCTCGAAATAATCCGAGTACCAGACCTTGGAAATTCTCTCCCTGTTACTGCTAGTAACCGAAAATATGCACACACTTGTTAACTTTAGTTGCTTAAAATGTCAAAATAAATTTGTTGATTTTAATTGTATCCATTTCTAAGAGTTAACTGTTTAACTGCAAGCTGAGTGTTGAACTTTCAAAGTTCTGTTTGTCTGATTTTCTTTGTTGTTACTTTTTTTTTTTTTTTTTTTTTAATAGTGTTCACTCAATACAAGGCCCAAGAGCTACTTGAGGTAGAGTTACTGATGGAGACTTATGAACATATGTAGGATAGATCAGTTAGAGTTGAAGAGGTCAACATTGTAATGGTCCAGAAAGTATCCTCTCTGGATGACAGTTCTGGGGATGAAGTTGTCTGAGTGGAACTTCCTCTTTACTAATGCAATACAAAGGGAATGGGTATGATTTGACACTGTGAACATGACATGGTGTGTCCTAGCTGTGAAGGTTTGAATTAGTGGAACAAAGGAATGTAGCTTGTTTTGGATTATTTGCCATAGTAATCGTGATAGAGTAGTGAGAAGTTAGCAACATTTTGTCTGTGGGAAAGGGGTTGTAGTGTTAAAAAAAAAAATAATAATAATCTTCCAGAAGGTCACATGATCATTACAATGTTAAACTCATTGAGTCAAGTGTCAACTATTATCTATCCTACATATCTTTATAATCTTTACTTTTATGTTCTCTACAACAACCTCAGTAAGTAACACTCTATCTTGAATGGCTCTTGGGCCTTGCATTGGGCGAACATGTATTAAAAAAAAATGCCTTTTGGCTTTTTTCTTTACAGCAAGATTTTTTTTAGAGTTGATTATATTACAGAAAACATTCTGATGACAGTGTATAACATTAAAAAGATTTCTATAGTGAGAGTGAGAGAGATTAAATTCAGATCCAACCTATAATCAATGACAAGGAGGGGAGCTAAGAAATTCTCAGAGGGGGGGGGCGTGTACCCAAGAAACCCTTCCAATGCAACCAGTTATTTTTTTATTTATTCATTTTTTTTTTTTTATTTTTTTTTTTAACTGTTCCCTGCTACTGACAACTTTTGGAATCCCAAATTTAAAATGCAGAAATATTAAAATTTGATATTTAGCAGGAAAAAAAAAAAAGAAAATTAAAGATTAAGAAAAAACAAATAGCAGTTTTAGAAAATCAGTTTCAAAAGTTGTAACAGGTTTTTAAATTTAAAGTGAGAATTGTCTTGTTAAAAATGGAAGAAAATGCCAATGATAACATTAAATTTAGTTTTCAATGTTTTAAGTGAGTCATCAATATTTGAAAAAGGAACAAACATGACCGACTTACTGAAATGATTACATAGAAATAGATTAAAATCCCAAATTTAGTATTACAAACACTAAACTCTACCTGAACATTCCTGCAAAAATGTGTTACATATTGGTATATATGTCACTTTACCTGTTTACACCTAGTGTACAAAGCATATTTAAATAAACTGACATTGCTGGGGGTTTTTGAGGTGGGGTGAATACAAGATTATTGAATTTTTCTTAAGACACAGGAAAATCCTTTTTTTATTGAATGCAGGATAGAGAGGGTACACAAAATTTCATCCCCCCAACCAATAGGACAAACTTCTATATACCATGCCCTTCAGGATGTGGGCAATCATGGTTCTTCACAATTTCCTGTTTTTTGTAGCACTTAGTAAATTTGATCTGTTTACTATCTCTCCTAATCTCTGTTCTGCCAACCATTTACATAACCCTGGCGGGGGGCTGTCAATAGCTGTGCTGGTATGAAGTCAGAAATGTCATCGTGAGTGAGGGTTTCAGTGTGCTGGCCTTGTTCAGATTGTTGATCACAGATAACATGCTCTCTCTTCAGAAACTGTAACTAAGGCCTGCTCAGCATAGTTGCAGTATAAAACTACAGGTGAGCTCTGTGGGTGTTGAACCAACAAAAATGTGCCTGAGCGAGTGTCTGTAATAGGGATTGGCTAGCCACCCTGATAGACGGGTATCCTCGAACATTAGTGGCCAGCTATTATAAAAACAGTGTGAAATAAGAATAAACACTTCATAATGCTTATTTCAGGCTTCAATATGATCTTCAAACTATCATATTGATAACATTCACTCACACACATATATATATATATATATATATATATATATATATATTGCTGAATTGATGTTTGCGAGAAAGATAAGATCAATATTCGACAGATTGTTGCATTGTCCAAAAAAGAAAATGCATAACAAAGAGAATTTCTGTGCAAAGAAGTTTACGCCTGGTGACAAAGTCTTCTTCATCCACTACTGAGGAGGAAAATATTTTGGGGAGGATGGAATTATCTCAAATAGAATTGGAAGAGTCATCTATCTGGTGAAAGGAAAAAGATGTGTATGCAAAAGGCACGTAAACCAGTTAAAACAAAGATACTCTGAAATTATTCAACAGCATGATGAAGAAACTCCGATGGCTCTCCTGTACAACACATTTGAAATAACACCACCCACTAACATACCACAACGCATGGATACATCTCTTATACCAGCTTTGCCTATAGGGTCAAGATGCTCTTTGCCTTGAAAGAGTACAAGGAAAAGAAAACCCACAGTGCAGTTAAGTCTAGAACCGAGAAAGTATTAGAAAGCTAAATTTTCTAGAGGAAAATTTCAGCTCGGGGAGAGGTGATGTAATGGAATAACCTTTCTACCCCATGAGTGACTACACTATAAGTAGTAACTACCTATAAGTGTCTGTAAGACAACGGGCTACAGAGACTAGCTGGGATCTGTTGAGTACAACTCAGACTTATGCAAGAACTACCGACCTTCCAGTACTAGCACTCACTACTGGATTGACTTGCGATGTCCTTGTGCATATTTGTTACCTTTATTCTTATTGTACTGGTTCATGACCATAAACCTTTACTTATGTTATCCACCTTGTTTTTCAAGTATATATTCCTATTAGCACGGAATATAACATATATATATATATATATATATGTGTGTGTATGTATGTGTATACATAAAATTCAACACTGATTACTGTCACTTTTTTACTTTCAAGATCTGAAACCTAGTCACCGTGCAGTATTGACACCTGTGCACAGTCTATACCAATAAACTCTATATCTCCAATACTGAGTACTCTTTCCCTAAAAACACAGCAAATTTTATGTTTTTTTTTTGTAATTGAACAAATGGAAATTAATGTAAATAAAATTAATTAGAACAATAATCCATATAAAAATCATAACAAAAACAGTAATACAATCAACTTATTCTATTGTAACTAGATACACTTTCATTAGAAGCAAGATAGCTATTAAGAATATATGTAGAAAAATATCTCCTGTCGACTTTAAACATATACAATTAACTACCATAAAAAATTAAAAACATTTAATCTTATCACAGATAACACCAGCTGTTAAAAAACACATTATATAAAACCAATGTAATATACAAAGTTTAATAAACAAAATTCTGTTTATGTTGGTAACACCACCACAAACTTTTCTCACAGGTTAACTAAGCATTTATTTGACCAAACTGCAATAAAATCATATCTTTGCCTTAATATTCAAACACTATAATATTCAAAATAGCTAATAATATTGTATAAAATGCAAGTATTAATTGCTAATGAAGACTTAAAATTCTCAAAGCATTTATAAAAGTAAAAACAACCTACATTAAATAAGATATCCTGTAGTCCAGGAAACATGATTTTGAATATTTCCTGTAATATATATTTTTTTGAATCCATGTTACAGGGCTAAAGATACCGACACGGGAGTTAATAGCTTCTCTTGATTTCTCCAATGACATCTTCTGATGTAAAAATCTTTAAAACAGAACATTCTCTAACATAAACACTAATAAGACATCAGTTTGAATTTCTCATCTCAGTCTTCTGAAAACTAACACCAATATTTTTTTTCAAGAGGATGAGCAGAGAATGGGCAAAAGTACTAAAACTTATAATAAAAATTATGCACAATTCCCGCACAGTCTTGAACGAACCACTCATTCATTTATATGAAAACAACAAATGCTATATAGAAATTTAACAAAATATTACTTGTCTGTTGTCTTTCATCTTCAATAACACACACGCACACACACACACACATTACATGTACACTTTCTAATGTGTTTTATTTTTTAATCCAACATTTTTATTACTGCAAACATTACTTAGGTGGTTATGTGTATTTGAGTAGACGCTCCAGTTATTTTAAAAAGAATTTATTTCTACCAGCCTGCATACTTGAGAAACCTTAAAGAAAATGTGCCGACCAGCAGGATTCGAACAAGTGTTCTAAACTGTTAGGCCTTTTCAAGGATTTTTTTTTTGTCAATCTATTACAATAAATGATGTTCAATGAAACATGTATTAAAAAGGCATTGTTTTATATATATATATATATATATATATATATATATATATATATATATATATATATATATATATATATATATATATATGTATATATATATATATATATATATATATATATATATATATATATATATATATATATATATATATATATATATATATATATATATATATATATATATATATATATATATATATATATATATATATATATATGTATATATATATATATATATATATATATATATATATATATATATATATATATATATATATATATATATATATATATTTTTATATATTATATATATATATATGTGTGGTATTTATTGAAAAGCGCTCAATATCAGTGATAGAGCTAACATATTTAGTTATGTGAGTTTGTGACCCTGGGTTTCACGCTATTTGTGATCGTCAGACAAACTGATTAATTAATTCCTACCTTCTTGTACACAGTAATACAAATGGCAAGCAAAACAAAAAAAAAAGTTACATTTGACTCACTTTGTATAGATGAGTGAACACACACACACACAGTATATATGCACCCTTCACACAGAATAGATGCATACACCCCCCATCCACTCACAATAGAGGCACAGACACAAGAGATACACACACACACACACACACACACATTATAGTTTTCCTAAAAATTTTGATTTTCCTTTCCTCCTTGCTAAATTTTCCCCCAACACTTTCCCCAGTTTTAGTGAGTGGTGCCTGTCTGGGGTTGGATAAGGAAGGGTCTTCTTCCTGATAATGATTAAATGATATTGCCATCTGCACAGCCGAAAGATGTAGGGGTTTGTAAAAAAAGAAGCACAAATTCTTCAGATAGAGATAAAACAGGGATGTGGATATGCAAATGCATTATATTAGATGAGGACAGAAACTGATAAAGCATAAATTTTTTTAAAATGACTGTAGAAATAACTGGCTTATCCCCCAGGCATGGTTTTGGAGACTATTGTATCGATATACTAAACTTTGCCAAGTCGGGCACAAGGCTATGGGTTGCTTTAATATTTTATATTATTTTTATTTAGTAATAAACAGATCTCCAGAAGAATTAGTATATATTTAAGAATTCAAATGTGAAAACCTTATGATAATAATAATAAAAACTAAACTAAATGAAGCCATTTTTACTGTTGGAAAGGTAGAACCCTTACATTGGTGTAAGAAATGGTGAACTGGGGGTCTACTTTTGTTTTTGTATGGATAAACTAGTATTCATACAAGATTTTATTAAAGTGGAGGGATCTAATTTCTGTTGACATTAAGTAATAAAATGGTCCCCCCAAAATTACTACACACACACACACACACACACACACATAAATAAATATATATATATATATATATATATATATATATAAATAAATGTGAATGTCACTATGTCACATTTTTACAACTTTACTCCAAGAGTCCATAGCCCAACATATACCATTTTGGAATCAGGACAACTTGGTGAGCAATTTAAAAGCATTTCAGGCCAGATCTGAACTAGCAATCCTGAAATTTTGAATTTCCAAGTTTTCATTCATTTTTGTTGATTATTTTTTTTTTTTTCCTTCAATAAATTTATTTTTAAAATAACAATTTTTATAACCTTAAAATAAATTTGGGAATAATCAAAATTGATTTTGAAATTGAGTGAAAGTCACCCATGAAATAAAAATAATTGTTTGTACAGAAAGTAAGGACCTATGTACATGAAATTAATTTTAAGTTAAGTGGTGGCAGAAGAATTATCGTTGAACTTTTAAAAGGTAAGCTTAACTATTAATGCAATACTTAAATGCAGTATCAATTTTGAGTTCTTCTGTAGTTTATTATTGCCAATCGCATCTACTCCTCCCTAGCTATTGTGATAAAGGGAAATCAAGAGCCCTCTGCAAGAGCTAATATTAATACAATTTTGGAAGAATATATTTAAAGAATCACATATAAAAAATCTAATAATAGTAAAGATTTAACAAAATCTGACTATATGGATAAACTAAAACTAACATAAAATTCTGGTGGACATAAATGGGTGATCAGTTTTCTTTTGTCATTAAGTAATAAATTGGTCCCTCCAGAATTACGATGTCTTAAATATTTAACCTTTAGCATTCTGTAGGTGATTATTTGCACCAGACAAAATATTAGTCCTGCCAATGCAAGTTGAATTTCTTGGTTGTGCAGTCACATCCTTCTATGGCAACACCTAAAACAATCAAGACTGAAATTAATAACCAGGCTACTGCAATTTCAAATGTATAGACCTAATATATAAAACACTATAATAACACTACATATATATATATATATATATATGATACAGAGTGCTAAATGTTAATATAATTGGAAAATATATATCTAAAAACTCATATTTGAAAACTTAACTATAAAGACTTTAGAAAATCTGTTTCATATATTCAATTTTATAAATTTCAACCAAAAGTAGCACAGGTTGATCTGTCAATGAATGCCAAATGTTTCCTTATAAGGAAACAGCAAATATTACCATGGTATGCATAAAGGAGATATTATTGTAAGACTCTACTGGACAGAAAGTGGGTGAACAGTTTTCTATTTTTATTATGTAATATAGTGATCCCCGAAAGAATTATTATATATTTAAGGACTCAGATGTTAAAACCTAATAATAGTAAAGGGTTAACAAAATATTCGTTTCAAATATATGATTGTTATTTATGGCATGGATAAACTCACATAAATGCATGCAGATTTGAATGAGAGAAAAGTTGAAACTATTCAGCAAATGAAATAAAAGATTTATGGCAGCCAATCCCCACTTTGCTTCTTTCAAATCTGAAGTATAGAATATAAAGCATTATAAAAATGGTCCCATGGGGATACTTTTATTTCTGCAGTCAAGGTTCCAAACTTATAAAGCTGAGAATTTTCACAGAAAATCCCAACTGGTGATTGTTTAACGAAACAATTACTGACCTTGTCATATTTTTTTATTTTAATTTTATGAGAATTTTTTTTTTTTTCTATTCTTTGCTCAATGTTTTCTCTTTTTTATTGATTTGTTATTTTTTTCTACTGTTATTTGCAGGTTATTTAAATAACCAGAAAATATTTTTGTGATAATAATGATTTAGTGAAACAAGTCTTACTAATTAACCCATAG
Source organism: Acanthosepion pharaonis (assembly GCA_903632075.3). Classification (NCBI taxonomy): domain Eukaryota; kingdom Metazoa; phylum Mollusca; class Cephalopoda; order Sepiida; family Sepiidae; genus Acanthosepion; species Acanthosepion pharaonis. The sequence goes on along the minus strand of CAHIKZ030000575.1, from coordinate 1,073,907 downwards.
CAAGGGGAAGAAGACGTGAATTCATATCTTTCTCAAGGTTATTTGTGCATAAGGGAATATAACGAATTTTACTCATATTGGAACGTGGTTCTCTGATTAACAACCATCATCTTTTTTTTTTTTTTTGTCTTTTGTCCTCACTAACTTCCCTGTTTCTTTTTAGCTTTATTGCCTTGCTTGGGATGCAATGCTAACAATATATATATATATATAAGCAGAAATGAATAAATAGACTTTACAACAAAAAGGAAAGCTATGGATTCTCATTGTTCAGTACCAACAGCACAACATTGTCTTCCTGCCTCTAAAAGCCTGGCTTTGTTTTCCTTTAAAAAACAATGTCTTCTTTCCAAGTTGATAAGCCTGCTGAAATTATCTTCTTAGGAGAGCCAAATCTATGTTTACAAAGATATACTATTTTCATATCGCCAAGGATTTTCTGTCTTTTCTTATCTATAAGAAGAAAAAAAAAAAAGAAGCCGGTTCTATGCAAATATCCCAATTTATATTTTAGAAATGAAACACTCCCACTACAAATATAAATTACATATTTCCAATATGAAACTTGGCCTAAATATATCCAGACATCTAATATCGGCAACATGCACCTCCCTTGAGCAATGTCACCCAAATCCTCTTCAAAGTATAGGGTGATCCGAAAGTATTGTCACCTCTACCAAAAATTCTTTTTGCTCTCATCCATAGCATTCCAGCATTTTAGCTTTTTGAAAAACCAGAAATCAGTGTGAGTCAACTGCGACCTATTGTGGGGTGGAGCTTAGAGACCTAGGTGATAGAATGATCTGCTATTTGATGAGTCATTGATTAACAATTTTTTTTTCTTTTAATCATGTCACTCGTGCGGGAGTAAAAAGTTAAAGAAAATAGGGAGGATTCAGGAAAGGACAGAAGATGAACAGGATTCAAGACAGAAGATGGTGATTGATGTTGAATTTAAATCTTTGAAGATTATAGTTATCAGGGAAGCAAGCAAACAGAAGTTCCACAGGTGGGAAGTGTGAGAAAAGAAACTGTTATAGTAGAAGTGGTGGTTTAGCTTTTTCAACAGTAAAAACCTAAATACCAATCTAGTAGCACACTTGAATTCAAGTATTCAGGGCAACAGAATCAAATAAATATCATACAAAATAAAATAAGTCTCTAGTTTTACCTGTGGTCTTGTTCACCCAAATAATGGAAAGGCTGACGGGTGGAACTAATGATCACTTTGATCAGGACACACCCAGCATTGGAAGAGAGAGTTACCACCAGCTTGCACAAGACTCTGCCAACAGTCTGGATCTGTAGCCTCATGGGAACATTGCCACACACAAAGTCAGTCGACCAAAAAGATCTGTAAACATGATTTGGATTATTTACATTCGGGATAACGTCCTCAGCTTTGTTTTTTACTATCACAATATTTCAACCATTGTGCCTTCTAGCCTTCTTTAGATCTGTCAATCTGGGTAATCTTTTGAAAATTTTGACCTGAACCCTTTATTTAATCTGTTGGGTGGGGAGATTCTTCCTGTTTCATTGACCATGTCTAGGGATATCTCATCTAGTTCTTCTTTAGCTTAGCTCAGGTATTGCTTGCCTCATTCCCATTGAGCCCAAGTATATTCACCTTTCTTATTAAAAAAGAAAATCTGTACTCAAGATGATTTCTGAATGAAAATTTATTAATATATATATTAATATATATATATATATATATATATATATATATATATATATATGGGGTGTCCATAAAGTTCGTGTGTACTTTAAAAAATTTATAACTTTATTTGTATTTGTGATAGAAATAATTTGTTAAAAGGATTAGAAAGATTGAAATTTTATTTAAGTTTCCACATGTCCTCCATCATTAGCAATACAAAGGGTAATACGATTTTGCAGTTCACAGAAAACATTTGTCAACCGATTTACAGTAATGCCTGAAATCACATTAGTTATTTTAGCTATACTTAAAACTAGGTACATTAAACTTTATAACATTTGTTACAGATTATTTCTATCGCAAATACAAATAAAGTTTATAAATTATTTAAAGTGCACACGAATCCTATATATATATATATATATATATTATTTTTATCACTGTAAATGTTATTTTTAGTGGATACACATCGTTGAGAAAACGCTCTGTTTATTTTTTTTTTTAAACAGTATATTTATTTTCATCTACAGACCTGAATATTCAAGGAATTTTATTAAAGGAAATATGCACACTTCCGGCATGATTTAACAAAATCTATTACCTTTGAAATATACTAATATATTTCTTATTACTTTTTAAGCATTATATTTCAGTGGATACCTATGTTTAAGTAGGTGTCCTGTTTTTTTTTTTTTTTAAAACAATGTTCCCTCTATCAGCTTATGTGTTTGAGAAACTTGAGAAATAAAACATACCCTCCACCAGTGTTTGAACCTGCATCCCCTTTATAGGGGAAACCACCATCTGATCTGGTGTACTTTAGAATCCTCAGCTCAGCAAGGGTAGATTTCATATTGTAGATAGGTTATTTAATTTTTTCAAATGTTTAACATAATAAAAAACTTTCTATGAAACTGTTAAGCCCCATTTACCTTTTAATAATATATTTGTATTTCCTAAAGAATTATTTTAATCTGCCATTATTTCTTATTAGTTTAAATTACATTTCAGTGGATACCAATCTTTGAGTAAATGTCCTATTTCTTTTCTTTTTTTTTTTTTTTTAAACCGTGTTAATTAAATACAATGGCTTGTGAATTTGAGAAATAAAATATGCCCTCCAGTAGTGGAAACCACCATCTGCTGATGCCTGTGTTTAAATAAAATCAGTTTGAGATTTTGAAATTTAGTTTCCTTTATTGAATTTTTTAACTGAACATCATTCCTGAGATTTAATTTAAAAAAAACAAAGAAATAGAAACATGAAGAATAAATCGTTTCTTTCATTTATAAGATATCAATTAACTCTACGAAATGAGATCCTGGCCAAAGTTTAGTTTTATTTCTACTCGGCTTTTTGACTGTCATTTGAAAGTTCTTCAACCCAGTGAACCAAACCCCTATGAAAAATACCTTTTCAGAAGACTTAATGAACAAAGGATTAGTCTGGTTTCTACCCCACCCTGTCTGTTAAATAGAATGTCAATCATCATCATCTGTTTTTTTGTTTGTTTTTTTTTTAACCCTATTCCTTTATTGTCCTTTGTTGGTTCCAATTCATATTGGAATGACTACAAAACACTTTCCCCTCTCAAATTTATAGCCAGAAGCACACAAATACATGCTGGGATTTCTTCCTAGCTAAAAAAATAGACTGGTTCTTGCTTTCATATGACTCAGTCCTCAGAATGCTATGTTCCATTGATCCAAATTTGCTCTTGTCTGTCAACCCCAATTCTTCAACCCAGTGAACCAAACCCCTACGAAAAATACCTTTTCAGAAGACTTAATGAACAAAGGATTTCTACCCCACCCTCTCTGTTTAACCCAATGTTTGCATCTATGGTAAACTTATGGAAGAAATCTTTACCTTTTAAGGTTAGTGAATTCAGTGTATTTTAAGTAGACTAATGTTTTATAACAGGGGTTCGTAAAGTTTTTGCAGCTTTAACCCCTCCATGAAATCCTTGATCCCTTATTGTTGTAACCTAGAGAAGGTTACTGAATAGAATAATCACATGAAGGTTAGTAATGAACAATAATACTTAGGACAAGAACAACACATATAAGATTTGCCAGTGGCACATAGGAGTAGTCAACTGCTAGAAGTGAGTCAAGTGAATTCTACAATGAATCTCCAAATGCAGACCAACATATAATATTTACTACTGTATTTATGTGAATGGGAACCTACCCGTTATTGTCCGTAGGTATGCTACAGCACTTATCAACCACTAGGCATGTTCCACTAGTAAGGAGGAAGTTTTATTTGGACAGATTCTTGCTAAGAATTGCTACTTTGTGGAACAGATCCCCTGAACGGATGCTTCCCTGATCACAACAGTCTTCACCTCAAGTTGAGGGTCAACTGTTATCTACCAGATGACTAAATTTGTCATCTTAATCTCAATCTATTGAGCTGAGCTGTATTACCATTACTGATTTGAAACCCAGGTTCAATTCTAACCCTGATCAATTTGTCAGGAAGGTGATGCCATCCCAGTGTACAGCATTGTTGGAAAGTGCCTGAAAACCACAGATTGATCAAAGCCTCGTGGATAAGATTGTGTAGACAGAACTGTTTGGAGGACATTGATGGTTGTGCTAGCATGAAGTTACTAATCATTGTGATTGAGAGTTTTAGTGTACTGGTCTTGTTCAAGCTCGTGATCACACCAGATTATTCACTCTCTCTCTCCCCCAGAAACTGTAACTAAGGTCTGCTCAGCATAGTTGCAGCATAGATCACATGTGGGCTCTGTGGGTGTTGAACAAGCACAAATGTGCCTGAGCAATACCTGCAATGGGGATTGACTAGCCACCATAGTAGACAGATGTACTGGGTATTATTTAAAGTTTGTTTTGAAATGTATATAATCTTTGTTATCTTGAGCATTCGAGTTTCCATGGGGAAAATAAATAAACAAAATATTTCAGGTCATGGTGGGGGAGTTGACATAAAAAATAAAATAATAATGTACAATATTCGCCCAGTGGATAAAAGTGTCGGTTAAATCCAGTGACTTTACCCAAAGAGTTATGAGTTCAATACTTGGCTACCATTGAGGTGAACAAAAAATTGAACAGTTGGGTTAAAGGGAAATAACTGATACTGAGATATGTGGGAGAGGCATGACATGTGGAACTAGAACAATATACCACAGTTGACGAAATAAGGGTTCAGTTCAAAGTTCAGTCACCTGAAGAAATCCAGAGCATACAATAGCCAAAATGTTGTTCATAACGAAATGAAGATGAGGACAACAGTTCTAACAATGTAATTTAAATATCTATACGTCTTATATATACTGGGTGTAACAACAAAATTGTCCAATCGTGTAACAGCAATATTGTTCAATTGTTATATTAAGTTTTGAATTGTTGTATCTTAGAAATGATTAAAGATATCTTACTGGAATTCTCCAAGGTTTTTATAACACTATTGGACTCTACTTTGAGCAATAAGAATGTACAAACTTAAAAGAAGAATTGTGATGAAATTGATCATAGACAAAAATGTTATGTTGTTCATTAATTAATCTTAGCTAAGTATCGGAAGCTCATGAAGGATTGAAATAGATTTCATATATTTCCAGGATCATTTTCCAACTTATTCAAGATGATTTTTTCCCTCTTTAACTTTCTGTCCTGGAGTAACAAGGTGCCTCACAGATTTCACGTACAATTTAATTAAGTCTCTTTTCACTGCTCTTTGGCCTGTCATAGCTGAAACTTCTTTTTCATGTGCCAAACGTCTTATGGATTGAGTTGGATCTTTTCTAATTGATCTCATTAGATCTAAGTTGAAATCTGTTGTGACCTCCTGATCCAGTTTTCCTCTCTACTGTTCCTTCTTTTTTAAACATTCACTGTTCTCTTGATGGTTCTTGAATGGACTTTGAAGAGTATGAATGTTAGTACCATTACTGAAAGCCTGAATGATCTTTTTCCTCTCACCATTGCTCAGTTGGGAAGACAGTGAGGCTGACACAAAATGATTTTAACCTGTTCTCTTTCTAGCTCAATAACTCAAAGGATTCTTCAATGATTCTTATGGCAGATGGTATCAAGATGGCTAATCTTAAACCTGGAAAAAAGAAACTTAATTAGTTTAATGGTTTTTTTTTATATTAAACATTTTGTGGGATGGACAATTTTGCTGTTACACATGGTATATTTATATACAGTCATATATATATATATATATATATATATATATATATATATATATATATATATATAAAATGTGGTGCAGTTCAGTCTATATTACAATGAATCATTCATACAAAAAGTAAATTAGTAAAGTTAATGATATAAAATGGCGAAAATCCCTTCGCTAACAAAATTTTAAAGATGCATTAACCTACTAATCACTCGATGAATTTTATGATCCTTGTTTTTAAAAATTATAAACTGTATAAGGTATTTCTTTAATACGCAAGTATTTTCGACTGTACATTCAGTCATCTTCAGGCATGGAAATTATTTTATTTTTGGTAAAATTCAGGTAGCATCCGAGACAAAAATTATATATATACACACACATACATACATACAGACATATATATATATATATATATGGCCTAGTTACCAAAAGTCCTAATGCTGGGAGACATTTTCTTTACTAGGACTCTCAATATCTAGGGTGGTAGACATTATTTTCACTGTTTAAAAAAAAAAAAAAGATGTATCATCAAACTCATGTACTCACAAAATATTACATAAATGATTTTCTGTTTAACAAGATACATTTTATATTTTCTTCATAAGTTTGATATTTCTTTATTTTTTATGTGTGTAAAAAGATAAAAAAAAATGTCTAAACTTATGAAGAAAATATAAAATGTATCTTGTTAAACTGAAAATCGACTATAATATTTTGTGGGTACATGTATTTGATTAAATATTCTTTTAAAATGAGTGTGTAAAAAAAAAAAAAATGTAAATATGAATAGAAAAAAGTTTATTTATTTTTACACACACTTGTGTGTATGTGCAAAACTTCAGATATAAATAAAAATATATATCTGTAAAAGGACTATAAATAAAGACAAAGGTAAATTTTAGTCGGTACATTTTGCCCTCTGATGGACTTTTAAAATCGTTACATTTGTCTTAATTAAAAGTCCGTCAGAGGATGAAACACATTGGCTGAGATAAGTTTTCCTTGGTATTAAATGTTTACAAGTTTTGGACAACAGTGTTTCCCCCCCCCCTCTTATGTCCCATGTATACATCCTGTCATATATTTACATTTTTGTGTAATAAATCTTCCTTCCTAACATCTGAAGACTAAGTTATTTGGCATAAGCTGCTGTATCTTATTTCAAAAGTAACCTACATTTCCTTTCATATTTAAACTCTTACTGACACAGAATATTAAATTTTTAGAATACTTTGCTTCGTTGATTTCGCTATAACAAGATATTTCCCTTCCAATGGAAAAGGCGTTTAGCATCAACATTTTTTTTTTAAGTGTGTTTAATCTATTTACCTGTTATCTGAAACTGTCTTCGTATTTATTAAAGAAATTCTGTAAACTTTTTGCGGCTACTCAAACTTCTCAATATGCAATTGCCTTGTGGATTTTGATAGGTGATGTGTAGCCAAGTGAGGCGTCTGGTTCTGCCTTAAGTGTTGCTGTTTATCAAGTGATTTGAGAAAATTGGACCTTCTTTATCGAGCATTATCTTGAGGGTTGATTACTGTATGACGTACGTATGTGTGTATGTGTATATATAAATATATATATATTACTTTTCTTCTTTCTTTTTTCTTTTTTTTTTTCTTTTTTTTTTTTCTTTTTTTTTTTTTTTTTTTTTTAAACACCAAAATTATAAGAAAAAGAATTCCAACTTAATTATAAAAACTAGTACCATAAAATGTAGTATGGGTGGTAAGGAACAAGCAGCTATTAGCGGTAGACCGACAAACAATAAATAAGGAAATAAGTTGTAATATTTTCTCCTGCTACACTTATCACCTATAGGACTCTCTTTCTCGGCTTATTACTTTTCAGTCAACTCTGATCTTCAAAACTTAAATAGAATGTCAATCATCATCGTCTGTTTTTTGTTGTTTTTTTCTAACCCTGTTCCTTTATTGTCCTTTGTTGGTTCCAATTCATATTGGAATGACTACAAAACACTTTCCCCTCTCAAATGTATAGCCAGAAGCATACAAATGCATGCTGGGATTTCTTCCTAGCTAAAAAAAAATAGACTAGTTCTTGGTTTCATATGACTCAGTCCTGGTCTGTCTTTTCTTGAAATCAGAATGTTCCAGTGATCCAAATTTGCTCTTGTCTGTCAACCCCAATTCTTAGTTTGTGACCTTTTTACTTTGCATATATTGTCTGCTTGCTTTATATTATTTTTTGCCCTGTTCTTTTCTTTTTCTTGTTATTACAAACTTTGACAATTCTGTTTGGCAATTCTACGATTTATTTACTTTTAACCATGGCAACTCACTCTACATATTTTTTCTCCTCACTAATGATTTCTCATTTTCTTTCACTCACAGTAATGCCATATGTCTTAGTGGCTTTTATTACCTTGCTAGGAGTCAATTTTTTTTTTTTAGCAAAAATTATTAAAATATTTACATGTTATGAAATTTATACAGTATCTTCAACAGATTTTAGACAACAACTTGCTGCCATTTTTAATTCAATTATAAAATCTCTGCTGAAATAGGGTCAAATTTCATCCAATCAAAAGACAGTAGGAGCCCACCACAAATTGGATGCACATGTATTCAAGATCCCGCAAAGACCACTAGCATTTGTCTTCAGAAATCTGATTCACTTGCAATGGCATCACATCAGATGAGATGGTAATTGCGACTAAGACTGTACTGTGTAGATTGACTCATACTATCATTCTGCAACATCTCCAAGAATTGAATCTTCTGCTTTCAAGAAAAGCTTAAAATATCTAAACCAACTTCAGTTCACATGTTCAGTTTTCGAGGATCTAAACTTCTAAAATTAAATTACAACTCCATGCGATCAGTCAGTCTGAATGCAGCTTAAAGGAGTTGATCCTCTAGGAACAGGAGACGGCAGCAGGCCTCCTACTTGATGAGTTTGTATGAATGGATGGCACATTGGGGGGTGGGGGGCTTGGCAAAGAGACAAATGTTGCTAAGGGATAGAAGGTTGTGGAGAGGCATGATCACCCACGTCCTGAAGGGATACAGCACAAAAAAAGTTATGTTCTCAACTTTGACACTGATTTTAGACACATTGTGAAAAGATTATATTAAATCCATTGCTAAATCTGCTGCTAGAAAAGTTGGTTCACTGTGTCATGCGAGACAGATTTTCTCTCCAGAATCTATCTTGCATATCTATAAAGCTCCCATTTGTCCTTGCTTTGAATATTGCTGCCACATATGGTCCAGTGCTCCTGCTATATCTTTAAAGATTCTTGATAAAATCCAGAGAAGAATCTGCTATGTCATTGAATCTTTTAGTTATTTCCCTTTAGTAACTCAATACTCCAAAATTTTTTGTTCACTTCTGCTGTAGCCAGATATTTAACCCACAAAAAGTCACTGGATTACTTCAATCAATGCTTTTATCCAATGGACCATGTGTCCTTGGTGAGTTACTAAAGAGTAATAACTGAAACTGAGATATCCAGAAAAGACATTGCACATGGAACTAAGACAATCTACCCCACTGGATGAAAGTCGGTTCAAAATTCCAATGTATATCATCTGAAGAAGGCCATAGCAAACAATGGCCGAAACATCGTGAATATAACAATAAAGATGAGGCCAACAGTCCAAACAATGTAAATAGGGTAAATATTTACAATACCTCATCTCAGAAATACAAACAGATCATGAAGAAGGCCGGAGTGTACATCGGTCAAAATGTCATGAATATGACAGTAAAGATGAGGACAACAGTTTGAACAATATAAATAGTTACAATACTTCATCTCAAAAATATAGACAGATGTTAAAAGTAAACCAGTTTAAGTAGTTATCTTCCTTCCTTATGTGTATGTGTGTGTGTGTGTGTGTGTGAACTGGAATGTGTCTATAGTAGCAGTCTTTGGTCATGGTCCAGTGGAAAAATGAATAGAGGCAGAAGCAATGGATTGTGTTGCTTACTGGGTATGAAGAGGTTTTCAGAGGAAGGTAGACTCTGCTGTCTCTCAGACTGTCAAATGATACCTGGATTTGTGAACTTTATTCATCTGTAGCAACTACCCACTTCCCAACACTCATCTTTGCTGGGAAGATCTTAAGTTCTATTTGATTGTAAATGTATGTCATGGTCCAGATATAACTTCCTAAAGAAATCAGAGGAAACAAATATGTGGGGTTCGGGTTGAGTGAAGATTGTTGTGGGCAGTGCTTTCTTTGTCTACTTCTTTATTTTTTTTTCTTACCTCTTCTTCACCTCCTCCACTCCTTTCAAATGACATCCTGATATTCCCTAGATAATATATAATAGGTATGCATCTTTAGTAAACACACCTAGGTGACATTTTATTTCCTTCTCTGTTCTTTTACATACCTTTTATTACTCTAACCAAACCCTTACACACACTCACCTTGAAGATACAACCATATGTACACATTTTTTGAATGACTGACTTATTTTGTGGGGATTTACCTGTTGAGTTTGTGAGGCTTCTTTCATCATTACTGAAGCTTTACTGATTTAAGTTTTATCTACCTGACTTCTGATGGGGAAAAGTCCGAATACCTTTTTACATTCATCCTTTCTGACCACATCACTATTTCATGTTGTTATCGTAAATTATGCTACAGACACAGCAGCTACTGGGACACAACTGCTCTAGCCTGGATATTTACCTTTGCCATTCATGGAATTACTTACCAGGTGTAACTTCTTTTATTTTTCTGGCTTCCACCCACCCTTTTGGATCACAGAGTTTGAATAAGCTTTCTATCCAATAAAGCTTACTATGAATATTTTCCTAAATTCTTACCCATCAAATCTGCATTAAGACATTTTCCCCCTGATCTGGCTATCATATTTCCCAGTCATCAATTAGTTTCATTTTGGGGGTTTTCTCAATTAAAAGATACACTTAAGACCCACATATACACATAATTGTGTATAAACTGGGAGTTAACTACTAAAGTCAATGAAAAAGAAATAATTGCAGGATACTTGGAGACCTTGTTCTGGAAGTATTTTTTTTTTACCATAGTTTGCTAAAAGAAAGTCTGGAGGATATTTGCTCATGTTTTGTCTACTGATACAGTTACTAAATGTCACTATCCCAGCTAAACAGCTTTGGTGAGTCCACTGTCTTTAAAGACATCTTGCAATTTTTTTTTTATTTGTTTGTATTTATTTCCCCTCTCTTTTCAAAAGTAAATTTTTAAAAAATACTTCATACAATAAAAGATTAAAAAAATCTCTTTCTGAATTAGAAGATATATATTAGAGCTGTTAATTTTTTTCCATTCTCTGTTTTACGTTACAAGAAATATTTTTCTAAATGTTTTTATAGTCTTATCGAGAACACTGTCTTCGTTACCCAAAGAAGATCAAAGTGTTTGCAGTAAAAAAACAAAATGATTGAAGAACCAATTAAAATATTTAAATCCATGTAAATTTCAGAGGGACATTTCCTAAACTTGGGTACGCTGATTTTAAAGTTGAGATAACCAAAGTCAGATGTAGATTACTAGTAACCAATAGTATACATTACAATAATTAAAACTCTTTGTTCAACAAAATTTAGGATTGTC
>CAHIKZ030000575.1:1045000-1057500 GCA_903632075.3 Acanthosepion pharaonis | reverse complement strand
CTTTCTTTGTTTTTTTTTTCTTTTCTTTTTTCTTTCTTTTCTTTTTTCTTTCTTTTCTTTTTTTCTTTTTTTTTTTTCTTTCTTTTTTTTTCTTTTTTTTTTTTTTTTCTTTTCTTTTTTTCTTTCTTTTCTTTTTTTTCTTTCTTTTCTTTTTTTTCTTTCTTTTCTTTTTTTTCTTTCTTTTCTTTTTTTTCTTTCTTTTCTTTTTTTTCTTTCTTTTCTTTTTTTTCTTTCTTTTCTTTTTTCTTTCTTTTTTTTTCTTTCTTTTCTTTTTCTTTCTTTTCTTTTTTCTTTCTTTTTTTTTTTTTCTTTTCTTTTTTCTTTTTTTCTTTTCTTTTTTTCTTTTTTTTCTTTTTCTTTTTCTTTTTTTCTTTTTTTTCTTTTTTTCTTTTTTCTTTTTTTTTTTTTTTCTTTTTTCTTTCTTTTTTTTTTCTTTTCTTTCTTTTCTTTTTTTTTCTTTTTTTTTCTTTTTTCTTTCTTTTCTTTTTTCTTTTTTCTTTCTTTCTTTTTTTCTTTTTTTCTTTTTTTTTTTTTTTTTTTTTTCTTTCTTTTCTTTTTTTTTTTTCTTCTTTTCTTTTTTTCTTTTTTTTTCTTTTCTTTTTTCTTTTTTCTTTCTTCTTTCTTTTCTTTTTTTCTTTCGTTTTTCATTCTTTTTTTCTTTTTTTCTTTCTTTCTGTTTCTTCAGTTTAGATCAGATATAAACATCTATTCCTTATCTCTTCCCATTATTCTCTTTATAATTCATTCCCTGCCCTAAGCAACTTCTTTTCATTATTTTTCTTGCTGGGAAATAAAGCAGATTACACCCACAGTTTGACCCCTGGTCAGTGCCATACTTCCTCAATTATTTTAAATGTTATGTGACCAGAGCTTTTTACACTTGAAAGCTTTTAAATATTGGGTGTGTTTCAGTCTAAAGTTTAAAAGTAACTAAACACTGGGGAAAAATGGTTATTAATTCTTGTTATACTTACAAGAAGTTTCAAAATAAAAAAACATTTTGTTCATATGTCATATAATCTATTTTAAATTAATTTTTTTCTTCTATGTGGCATGTCCCTTCAGGATGTAGTAGGTCATGACTCTCCACAATTTCCTGTCTTTTGTAGCCCTTAGTAAATTGTCTCTTTTTGCTATCTCTCCTAAGCTTGTTTCTGCCAACTATTTATACAAGACCATTAGGTAGGTTATATGCTACTATCATCTATCACTCTTGCCTGCTATATGCCTTGTGAGTATCAAATTTTCTAAGCACTCTTTCTTCATTATGTGCTCAAGAAAGTTTAATTCTTTCTAATGTTAAATATAAATTTCCTTTTTGTTTCCATTTTCTCTAAAAGTTTGTTGTTGCTCACATGTTCAGTCCATGGTATTCTCAGCAGCCTTCTGTAGAAACACACTTCTAATGCCCCAAGTCTCTTCTCCATCTATGAGGAGATTGTTCAGCATTCACAGCTATATAAGAGGACTAATATTATATAACTCTTTTGTTTTTTATTTCTAACGAGATTTTCCTGGTTCTTAATACTTTGCTTAGCTTTTGTAAGGCATCTTTTGTTTTCCCCAGTGTGCCTTCAGATTTTGTTATTGTATTTTTTGTCTTCTGCTAAAAAACTTCCTAGATATTTAAATTTTGTACTTGTTTGATTTTGGTATCTCCAATTTGTAATTCGCATTTTGGGCTTTTCTTTTTTACTGAGAACAATTGATGTTTAGTCCTTTCTTCTCACCTTCCTTCAATACATTCTGTAGGAGTTCCTGTAGTTTTGTTTCTGTGCCTGTTATCAACACTGTCGCATCTGCATATCTAATGTCATTAAGATTGTGGCCACAAGTAATGGATCCTGGTAGAACTTCTAATTCTCTCAGATTCACCTCACTGTAACTGTTGAATAAGTCTGGCGAAAAGATACCTCCCTGTCTTACACCACTTTCTGTTTTTATATATTTATAAATTTTGGTGTTGCATTTTCTGTTTTTGGTTAAAACACTTTCTAGATTGTAAATTTTTGCACTTGTTTGATATTGGTATCTCTAATACGTAATTTGCATTTTGGGCTCTTTTTTGCTGACAACTATGCATTCTATTTTTTTAAAAATTGATGTTTAGTCCTTTCTTTTTGCTTTCCTTTCTATGTCATCTGCATATATGTTATTAAGATTGTGTCCGCCAATAATGAATCCTGTTAGGACTTGTAATTCTTTCAGGATTGCTTCACAGTAACTCTTGAGTATATCTGGTGTGAAACATCTGGTTTATGTCCCTTTCTATACTTGTGTATTTATTGAATTCATTTTCTGTCTATATGCAGGCAGTTTGCTCTTATTTTATATTATAACTCAATATTGTAAGGTTATTGTTATAGCACACACTTGTACTTGGTATAACGTAATTCATTAAAGTATTCTTTATACGTAATGCTTAGGCTATTGTATAGTTAGTATGAAGACTGACTCCAATATGACTGCTCACGACCTCATACCATGGAACTCTCTTTAGTATTAAATGAGTTCATAGAGTCACTGAGCAGGGGGTGTACTCTTTACTCCACTCCACAACAGTTTAAGTTCTGGATTATTCTAATACCCATCTCAAATATATTGCCGGAGTTAGCTCCTCCTTAATTCCCTAATTGTTCACTAGGGGTCACTCTCCCTACACAATAAATACTAGGTGACTTCTTGCCTCGTTCTCTTTTCACTTTGCGTTTCAGTGGATACATTTAAAAATGTGATCTCTCGTAGAAATCAGCGTTTTTGCCCACTTATGGGAAAGCACCATGAAACACACATACACGTACATACAAACAAACATTCATCAAAATACAAACTCTTTATGTTCAAACACAAATGTTAATGTCTATGTATATTGTAAATTTTGTTTAATACATATATTTGTTGACATATATACATCGGTCTTGTTTGTTTTCTTTACATCTTTGGTTGGACTCAGCTTGAGACCAGCATTGTTCTTGTAGTTGGACCTGCTACCAGGAATAAAGAGCATGTGTCCCTAATTCAACAACGCTTAACCCCCCCCTACAATATCAAACTTACCTAACACTTTCAACATTTTTTTGTGATGTACTTTATCAAACACTTTTACACTCACAACCTATCTTTTGTCCTTTTTAAAACATTTTACGCTGCCTAATAGAATAATGGAATAGGCATGCCAATGTTCAAATTCAAGTATAGACTGTTGTGCTTATTTTATATAAATCAGAGGCATGGTGGAGTAAGGGATAGTAGCTTGGATTGAGGAATCATTGCGCCAAGTTTTGAATTCCAGTTGAATCCATTACATTCACTTACCCTTGGGAAAGATATGAATCCTCTTCTTCTTCTCCCCCCCATCTATGGGTAAATAGTAAGACAGACCAGGTTCTATAGCCTTGGATGGTAACTGGTCTACCACAAACAGAATTGGCAACCTACTGCAGGAAACTCTGCCTCATCATCCATGTATCAAAAGATACATGATCGCCTAAGCGTGTATCACGCATGGCATATAACTGACTTTTGAAAAGGATATTTCTCTCTCTCTCTCCTTCTCGCTAGAAGTTAAACAGGGCCCTTTAAACTTGGCTGACAAGGTAAGTGAAGGTAAACTCTGAATTCCAAACTGGAGAAGAAAATAGGGAAAACACTCCACACTTTTTCCCAAAAGTCATTGTGATACACAGATAATAAAGAAAAGGAATCTGTAGAGAGCCATGACCATCTAACTCCGGAAGGGTTATGGCATTTAAAATGAAGTCAAAGCCTTCATAGTATATTTACTTGTAAAATCACAATGGTATTAAGTAGAAACAAACAGAGACTAAACGAAGCACTTTTTGATACCAGCAATCCTATTGTGATTATCTGTTAGTTGTTTATTTACAGCATTGAAGTTTATTTAAAACTATGAAAAAAGCATAAGGAAACCACTTCACTATTTTTCCCCTCCATGAAGTCATGGCAGTTTGCAGATAATAAAGAAAAGGACTCTGTAAAGAATTCTAATCTTACTTATTATAAAACGCAGATTGTGTGTGTGTCTACATTTATATATTGGATCGGATTTCCTACATTTTTCAACCGATTTCAACAAAACTTCACAGAACTGCATAAAATTACCTTGCGGTGGTTCTGACAGTGCCAAAAATTGGAAAAACACAATTGTTTTTGCACAAGATCAATTTGAAAACACGATAAAACACGATTCTGTTGCCAGAATGAAAGGGGGACTACTCATATCAAGTTATACTTATAAAACCCAGATTGTGTGTGTGTGTGTGTGTTTATATATGTGATCGGATTTCTTACATTTTTCAACCGATTTCAACAAAACTTCACTTTTTTTTGGCAGGTAGTGTTTCTTATTGTTTTGCACATTTTTTCTTTATTTTTACATTCAGAATGTTTACAAGACAATTGTTTATAATAAAATTCTATTCAATCGATAGACTCATAATGATTGAAAACAATGTTTTTGTTTGAGTTTGATCAATTTGTAAAAAAAAAAAAAAATCTAATTAAGACATGCGTGTCTGTCAACCTTAAACAATAATCTTTGTCAATTTTATTTTTAAGTCTTTATGATGGTCGATACTTGATCTATCTCTTACTGTTACATCCCCGGCAATGCCGGGCTCTACTGCTAGTATATATATATATATATATATATATATATATATATATATATATATATACAATTTTGTAAAATAAAGGATTTTTGTTTATCAATCTGACAGATTTCTATCACCTTAAACATTATTTGTTAATGGATTCTCCTATTTGAGTAGACACTCCGTTTATTTATTAAACAGTATATTTATTTATTTATTTTCATCTAACAGCCTGAATAGTTGAGAAATCTTATTAAAGAAAAATATACAATGCAAGATTTGAACTTACATACCTTTGGATAGAGGTAAACTATTGTCAGACGTGACATGCCTTAACTGACTCAGCCACAGAGTAGCCTTGTGGATCAAGCAAAGTTTGAACAGTGCCTTTAAGTCAAATCATTCTTGTTATAAACTCCTTTCATATCTGCTCAGTTTCATATCCAAACATAAACAAAATAACTTTTTAAAGTAGTTGATTTTTATTTAGCAATCTGTAAGATTTTTGTCACTTTAAATGTTATTATATACTAAAAATAATGCTTAAAGTGATAGATTAATGAACCTCTCTCTCTCTCTATATATATATATATATATATATATATATATATATATATATATAAAATGTCTTTTTATATGTATATACAATACTTTTTTTTTTTAATCATATAACATTTGTCATAGTTTTCCTAAAATTGTTCAAAATGTTTCTTTTTTTATTTAAGATCTATATTTCATTTTTTGATGAAGCTCAAATGAAAGCGAGACAAGTTGAATTTATAAATGTTTCCTATTTGTTCCTAATCGTGTATGTTCGTATATATATATATATATATATATATAAGTGAACATTGAAGTCAACACTTAGAGGCAACTGTCTGTTTCATGCTACACACAATCATCAGTTGCCTCTAATTGTTGACTTCAGTGTTCACTTTTATAGTTACACATGCTCTATCTCTGATATTGAGCACTTTATCCCATAAATATAGCACACCTTAAGACTATATTTCTTTATATATATATATATATATATATATATATATATATATATTTTGGTTGGATAGATATGTTAGCTCTATCTCTGATATTGAGCGCTTTCTAATAAGTTAATAAACAGAAAAATTCTAAATTAGTTGAATCCATTCATGTTGTAATGTTTATGGAATTGTCCAAATGAAATTTATAACTGAATGTTTAAATTAACTATCAATATGGCATGGAATTATGTTGAAAACTTTTGTGGAAATATGGTTGAAATCCTAATATGCAGTTAAAACACTTGTTTTAAGGAAATTTTACAAAATATTTTGATATATTGATTTTGTCTTGACTACATAACTGTATTGATGTGTTTAGTCACTCTGACGAATGAATCCATTACTGAGTAATTGCAAACTAAAAGTTTTGCTGCAGTCTGGAATTATGAGATTTTGAGCATCAAATTAGAACACTTATCCTGTTCATTGCTGCAGATGAGTCATCATAAATTGAATAATGACTAATCCTCTCCAAAGTGAAGCCATTTTTTTAAAAAACCGCTCTTTTAATTTTGCATAAGTATCTTGGTTTTTGTTTTTAAAATTATTACTCCTTTGCTTTTTATTTTTCTTTCTTTAATTATATTTCATTATTAAGTTTGTTTTATTTTTGTTCCATTTGATGCCATTTTGAAATTAAAAGATCCTCCCTTGCCCCAGAAAAGAGATCTCTCTAACAAGCAACAGTTGAATGCACCAAATTTGAACCCGAATCCATAGACTAGATTTATAGACCTCCCACATATCTGGTGACTGCTACTTCCAGTAACCCAACTACCATCTCCTTGACATCTCAATGGGGAAACTCCCGGAGAGCTTCATATATTTGATTACATTTCTTCTGCTTGGAGACACAAGTTTGGCTTGATCAGATAACGCCTTCATTCCTAGAAGCTCCAAAGCATCAAGAAATTTACCTTACCCACCTCCTTAAAGAATTGAGCTTTCCCTGATTTACAAAGATGGAAATTGGAATACTATTGAGATGATTTACTCTGTAAATGGTATGTTGTTTCTCTTTTTGCTTAAACTTTTTTGCTCTTTTTAAAACAAAATTTGTATTTCGTTTTTCAATATTCCTTCCAGTTTTTTTTTGTTTTTTTTTCTCAAAATGTCTTTACTTTCATAGAATTATAGAATTTTGTTTCCAATTTGATTTACTTAAAATGTTATGTCCATTTATCTGTTCGAATAACCTGTAATATCATAGGTAGGATTAAAAAAAAATTCTCTTAATACTTTCACTCATTCTAATTGTGACAGTAGGGAAAAATGTTGAAATAATAATAATAATATTGCATTTTAATCTTGTATATGTACTCTCAGTTCTGTAACAATTGTACACTATTACTGTTATTTCAACCCCACCCACTTTTTATTTTCATGGAAACTTCCTAGAAAAAAAATTAAATTCTAAGTTATATCTTAGAATTGTGAGGCAGATTTAATAAAGATTTTCAAATTTTATTTAGATTTAAAGTTCATTGAAGCATTAAATTTGTCACAACTGAGTCTAAAACAATAAAAGAATTAGTACAAAAGAAAATAATAAGCTAAAACTTGAAGAAGGAATTTACTTACTCTACTATCTGTAATTATTGCTACAAAGAATATATTGGTGAAACCTCAAGGAATTTAAATAAGTGTATATGAACACAAAGGGATCTTTGTACAAAGCAACACTTGAAATGCATTAGTTGCTCACTGTAATGTGACTGACACAATTTTGATTTAAAAAGAAAAATGCTACTCTAATTAAAAGAGAAGATTATTCCCTGAAACGAAAATGTCTAGAAAGTGCTTTAATTGCTAGATTATCCACAGTAAACCTTTAAATTTCACTTTCTTACCTTTCAGCATTCTTAGATCTTTTATTATGACAATGTGTGATATTTAATAACAAAAGTGATGGAAGCATAAAGAAAAAGAATTTAAATGAAATCAGTTAGATTACATGCCCAAAACACATATAAACAAAAATATTTTTAAATTTTAAAATTCCATGTATCTCTCATTTGTGTACATATGTTGTTGTGTCAGCATAAATATAAACTCAATCCAATGAAAGGATGAAACAAGTCAAGCAAAAAAATTTTTTTACACTTTCTCATATTTCTTTCCTGTTAAAATTCCTTCAGTTTTAAAAAATTCAAATGACAACAAATCAAAATAATATTTTAATTGTATAATCTATTGTCTTTCCTCGTCATTTTTCTTGTAACCTAAAAAAGGTTACTGAATGAGGAATAACCAAAACGGAGGTTGGAAATAAAATGGTAATCTTTATAACATCAACAAAATACTCACCAGCGGCGTGAAGTAGGTAAACCACTGCTAGTGGTGAACTACTTAGCCTATTACCCCCCACTTACAATAGTGTCCAACATATTTATGAGGATTGGGTGATGCCCAGTAGTGTTCATAGGTATGTTATATAACAAATTTAAACATTTTAAACATAGCTTTAGAAATATGGTTGAGAAAATAACATTGACGAGCGAGAAACTTTGACGTTATTCATACCTTTTCACTGTTCACAGCTATATACGACAGCATATTGATCCAGGAAAAAAAGAAAAAATGAAAGACATTAGAAACATTTTATAAAGTTTATGCTTCTTTGCATTACTTCATTAAGTAAATTGCAGCATGTTTATATACCATTCCTTCATTTGAAGGAACTAAATTCTAGGCGTGGTTTTTTTTTCATCTCCCTTTCCTATTTAAGACCTAAGATTAGGCAAGATTTTAATTTTTCTTAAAACTGTTCACTGTCTTTATCATTACTCCTTCATTCAGATATTTTTTTGTTAATTCACCTCAAATAATGTAAAGTTATTTATTGCAAATATTAGTTCACCCCCAACAAATTTATAAATTTTAAATCAAAGTTTGTTTGTTTTTTTTTGTTTTTGTTTTTTTATTCAGTTTTTGGCACTCTTTTGAAATTATAAATTTTAAATCAAAATTTGTTTAGCTTGCCTTGCAATAACTCCAAATCTCAGAATGAAAAATTACCAAAACCAGGGGGTTATTTACATTTTGTAAGTGTGGATGATATTCAATGGACTTACAAGGAATTTTTTACAATTTAAAAAAAAAAAGAGAGAGAGAAAAATTCTGTTTTTGGCTGACCCTGCACTTAAGCACACCTGAGTCATCCACATTTGGAGTGATCACAAAAATCAGGCTAATCAGAGTGCAATAAAAAGGCCTTGCTCTGAGTGAATTTGGTGTGGATTTTAGTAAATATAAATTCTCTTTATTTTGGGGTGAATTCATAGAAAAAATCTCTCCATTCTCTTGATTAGTAATTTTCTGTACTAACATAGTAAATATTTTTTAACTGGAGGAGAATAAAAATTCCATCATTAAGGAAGAAAGGGATTGGGATTTTCAGAACTAAGGCTGGCATTACTGATAGAATTCTATTATAATTGTTCTTGTACCTCCCTTTGTTAGTTCACATGATTGGTGTGCCCTGCCAATACCTCATAAATAATGGACTTTTCCATTTTTATCACTTGGAAAGAGGAAAAGACACTATTTGGTTTCAGTAAAAAAAAAAAAAAAAAAAATGAATGAAAGCAAGAAGGGAAGATAGAAGTGTTTAAGGACCGTTTCCATGAAATGAAAAAAGTTGTCAATTTAAAATCTTTTCATTTGTATCCCCTTACTTCTTAAAATAACAACTATCATTCATATTTATGATTGTTATTGCAATATTTTGTTAAAGTTGTTAACGGATGTGCATTGTGTAATGAATATCAACTCGGAATGAGAACTCGAAGAACAATGTTCCAATTCCAGTCGAGTTTTTTATATTCCTTTATGCACAAATATCCTTGGGAAATGTATAAATCCATCTCTTCTCCCAGCTATGGGTTAAATAGCAGGACAGACTGGGTTCTTTAGCCTTGGTTGGCAACCAGTCTACTGCAGAAAGAAATGGTAACCTACTGCAGGAAAAATCTTTAGCCTTGTCAGTCATGCATTGAAAGATACATGATCACCTAAGCGTGTATCACATGGGGCACTTAACTGTCTGACTGTTAAGCTTAAATATTTAACAATGCAATAGGGGAATTGCTATGTATGTTTTCTTGTCATAGAACTTGCCATGAGCTTACTCAATCATCAATTGAAGAATGAAGATTCATCAGAATATTAAAATAGAAAAACCGTGAAATTTTCACTGGTTTAAACTAGTAGGAATAATTTATATATAATGTAATGCAAATAATTTTATAGATATTGAAAACTAGAAAAAAAAAAGGGATTGTCATATGTCAAAAACGGAGACAAGTGTTACTGACAGGACTATTATATAATCCTGTTTACTATTTTTGTCTTTACATGTGTTTCTGAAAAATGAGAAATTTAATGGTAGTTTATTGTAAATATCTTGATATTTACTTGAAAATGAAGTGCCACTTATAATTTAGAAGGAAGCCTCCTTGACTAAATGGTAATTTATGACCAAACAGGAAAACGTGACAACAGTTTCTCCTTATTTTGCATGGTGTCTCCTTATTTTGTAAGGCGGTTCTTTTTGTATTCACTTTTTCTTATCTTCATTCTGCATCTGATTCAGTTGCTCAAACATGAATTAGCCTTGACTTGTTTTTGGGGGTATATTTTTGGGTGGTCAATTGATAACTCTTCTAAGAAAAAGCAGTAAGTTGTTATGTAACATCACTCCTCCTCTCTGTCAGTGAATGTTGGACAGTCTCCTCATAGATGAAGAAGAGACTTGAGTGAACAGAGATGTTGTTCTACATAAGGATGCTGAGAATGCCATGATTGGAATATGAGAACAACAAGGAAGTTGTAAGAAAAAAGAAACAAAATGGATGTTTATATTGGGTTGGCCAAAAACTTTGTTCAGTTTATCAAGTCAGTTTTCTACTGAATAAACAATGTTTATTGTCAGCCCATTGCTTAGAATCAGAAAGAGATCGGTGTTATTTTTAGTACACATAATGCGGAAAGAGGGCTTAGAGAACCTGACACTCACAGGACATATTGAAAGCAAATGGGTCTTAGGAAAACAGTAGCCTACCTAACAAGCATGTAAAAATGGATGGCAGAACAGGGATTGGGAGAGATAGCAGACAGACAAACCTTGCTAAGAAATACAAAGGATAAGAAGTTGTGGAGAGTCATAATCGCCCACATAAAAGAAAATTTTTGATAGGAACATTCATTTAAATTTTGGGACAGAAAATATTCTCACAAAATAAGCACACAATTTTAAATCACTCTCAATCTTAAGCTTATCCATCAGATTTTGAGATACATTAATCCATCAGTCACCCAATACAAGGCCCAAGAGCCACTCAAGATAGAGGGTTACTAAATGAGGTTGTTGTAAGGGTGTACAGGGAGAAAACAAGTATTGCATATTGTGAGGATATATAGGTTAGGTAATGATTGACCTTTGACTTGAAGAGGTTAAGATTGTAATGATTGGGGAAGCACCCTCTCAGGAGTTCATTCTACAATGCAATTGTTTGAGGGGAGAATCTATCTGAGGGAAACTTCTCCCTTACCAATGGAATATGAAGAGAATGAAGATGAGTTTATTTAGTGTACATGACATGGTGAATTGTTCTTTTGTTTTGAAGACATTCTCACAAAATAACCCACAAGAAAAAAAAAAAGAAAAAAAAGGACTAACCATCAACTACAAGACCAAAGTAGGGTCATCAACAAGAGAAAATACCAAAGATACTAGTTATGAATTTGAGATATATATATATATATATATATATATATATATATATATATATATATATATATATATATATAGTGATTTATAACATATTTATATTATAATTATAATGTTTTATATATATATATTTATTTTATAATTATAATAATTATAATATATATATATATATATATTTTTATAACATATTTATATTATAATTATAATATTATATATATATATATATATATATATATAGTGATTTTATAACATATTTATATTATAATTATAATGTTATATATATATAGTGATTTTATAACATTGATATTATAATGTTATATATATATATATAGTGATTTTATAACATTGATATTATAATGTTATATATATATATATATAGTGATTTTATAACATTTATATTATAATTATGTTATATATATATAGTGATTTTATAACATTTATATTATAATTATAATGTTATATATATATATATATATATATATATATATAGTGATTTTATATTTATATTTATATTATAATATATATATATATATGATTTTATATATATATAATTATAATGTTTATATATATACATTTTATATATATATATTATAATATAATGTTATATATATATATAGATTTTATAACATATTTATATTATAATATATATATATATATATATATATATTTTATAACATTATATATATATATATATGTTATATATATATATATATATATATATATATATATGATTTTTATAACATTTATATTATAATTATAATTATATTATATATATATATATATATATATATATATATATGATTTTATATAACATATATTATATTATAATTATATATATATATATATATATATAGTGATTTTATAACATATATATATTATATTATAATGTTATATATATATATATATGATTTTTTAATATATTTATATTATAATTATAATATAATATATATATATATATATATGATTTTATAACGTATTTATATTATAATTATAATGTTATATATATATATATATGATTTTTATAACGTATTTATATTATAATTATAATGTTATATATATATATAGTGATTTTATAATATATTTATATTATAATTATAATGTTATATATATATATAT
>CAHIKZ030000575.1:1000000-1040000 GCA_903632075.3 Acanthosepion pharaonis | reverse complement strand
AAATGACGACCCTCGCCTATGCATAGTAAAAATGACGACCCTCGCCTATGCATAGTAAAAATGACGACCCTCGCCTATGCATAGTAAAAATGACGACCCTCGCCTATGCATAGTAAAAATGACGACCCTCGCCTATGCATAGTAAAAATGACGACCCTCGCCTATGCATAGCAAAATGACGAACCTTGCCTATGCATAGCAAAATGACCAGCAATACATTTTATCTGTAGTTGAAGGCATACAATTGCATTTAAAATATATTTAATTGAAACCTTAAAATGTGTTGATTCTTTTCACTCACTTGCTTTTTAGTCTCAACCAACGGTAGCTGTTATGTTTAACATGCTTAAGAATACTTTCTATTTATAGAATTTCTTTAATAATTAATTGCAAATAAATTAATAAGTGGAATGACACTAATTAGTCAAAGTTCAATGATATTTCATATTTAAAGCCGCCTTTACTTGTTCAACTAATCCTTAAGCAGTTAGAATGTAGTGTTCAACAATTTTTGAACATGCACGCTGACAATATTTTATAATGTTGGAAAAAGAAAGTAAAAACAATATAATAAGATAAAGATATCTGTTAAATAGAGACAGATTCTTTTTGTGAAAACTTACATATAACAAAATAAAGCTATCATTGTTTCAGAGCTATCAATTAGTAATCTTTTGATTCCCCGCTCCTTTTCATATTGATATGAATTTCTTTCTACTTTTTCTCATAAATTCATCAGATTATTATTGGGTTGAGTGTGAAGAAAATTGGAATTTTGAACTGAACCTTTTATTTTGTCCACTGGCATATGGCCCAGTGGTTAAATCCCGTGACTTGGCCCAAAAAGTTGTGAATTCAATACCTGGCTACAGCTGAGGTGAACAAAAGGGAGATAACTGATACTGAGATATCTGGAAGAGGCATGACATATGGAGCTAGAACAATCTACCTGGTGGATGAAATAAAGAGTTTGAAAAATTCCAATCACATGAAGAAGGCCGGATCTTATCTGACAATGGGCAAAACACCGCAAATATGGCAACAAGGATGAAGGCAATAGTCTGAACAATATAAATAGTGATTTATAAACTTAATATTTAATTTTTTTTTTTTTAGTAACCAATAATTAATGGTGTTTTTTATTTTTATAAATCTATATTAGAAATTTAATACTGGATTATTTTTTTTTTTTTTTAGCAACCTATAAGTAAAGTCTGGATTTTTTTTAGAGACCTATAATTACTACTTTAATTAGAGTAACATTTTTTTATGTAAGTGAAAATAATTCACTAAGATGAAAACGTTTAGAAAGTGTTTCAATCACAAGATCATCCACAGCAAATTTGCGTCCAAGTTCTTACATTGTTTCACCATTCTTGGCAGATCTTCTGTTATTACAATGTGCGATATCTAATAACAATGATGGAATGAAAAAAAAATCAAAATGAAATTGGTTAGATTAGACCCAAAACACACACAAATTTTTTTTTTTTCTTTTCTTAAATTTAACATTCCTAGCATTTCTTATTCATGTACATGTATAGTCACATCAATGTAAACAAATCTTCATTGTCCAAAGAAGTTCTAAGGGACAAAACGTGTCTCGTAAAAACTTTTTTCCACGTTGTCATATATCTTTCCTCCAAAACTGTTCTTGATATATATATATATATATATATATATACTTCATCAGAACTCTAAATAAAATTGATTAAAATAAAGAGACATAGATTAATGGTATGTTGTGTTAGGCTTTTTCTTATTGGTAAGATATGTGTCATATGTAATTAAGTAACAGATAATATTTAAATGTGTGTTGCAAAGATTCTCAACATAAATGTATGTAAAAGTTAGTAAGATGCAGTTCAGTGTTTTGATATCATCATATCATATAATGTGTGTGCGTGTATGTGTAATATATATATATTTTGCAGTCATTAATGGTTCAACCCTTTATCATTTAACCTGCCCAAATTTATCCTATAAATGTTGGCTCTCAATATTCTACATCTGTAATTGCCCTATATATATATATATATATATATATATATATATATATATATATATATATATGCTATAATATATATCATGACATTGATATGTCATGATATATTATAGCATATAATATACCATGACATTGCAAATAATGCAGTAAGTCACGCAAATCGTGAGACTCTGGGGGCCAATATTTACAGGACAGGCTTGAGTGTGTTGAATGCTGAAGTGTTAAGAGAGAGAAAGTTACTTTAAAAAAAAAATGTGCAGAATTATATGTTGAAATAGCTGTTTTATTGGTAACAAAAATAAAATGTTTATTTTATTAAAGAGCAAAAATAATCTTTGTTTGATTTTCAAGATAAATCCCTCCACATTATTTATTTATTTGTATTCTCACAAAGGCTGACCTTAAGGTGCATATTTCATTCTGCTAATAACTAAGACTTAAAGTTCAGGAGTCAATGGGGAAATACTGTTAGAAGACTTGGTTCACTTTATGATGCTAGAAAATTTTACTTGCCAGAATCTTACTGTTAATGCTCTTTCCAGTATTGACGGGTCTTCCTAAATTTTTGTTTTGGAATG
Organism: Acanthosepion pharaonis; assembly: GCA_903632075.3. Lineage (NCBI taxonomy): Eukaryota > Metazoa > Mollusca > Cephalopoda > Sepiida > Sepiidae > Acanthosepion > Acanthosepion pharaonis. The sequence continues at coordinate 1,037,417 of CAHIKZ030000575.1, read as the reverse complement.
TCAACATCTTGATTATATCATTCTTTTCAGGCTACATGTGACATCCATTTTAACTATTGCTGCTGTTAAAAGTCCTCAAGTGATGTGATTTTGTAGCACCAGTCTACAGTGTTTGAAGAAGGATAGTCCTCACTAAGACCTACAGGCTTAACTTGCTCAAAGCCATTTTTAACTACTGATCTGAGAAAGTGGTTGTGTACAGCTGATAGTTTAGATATTTCTGAGTGGCTTTAGCACTGTACATGATATCTGTATGAAAGTCCTGCTGGGGGAAATGCTCTCAGGCTGCACCTCCCTATTGCACTAATAGACTATAGTCAGGTGTGCTCTTAGACACCTGTGGCAATATGCTGATGAAGCGGAGCAAATTTTTTTTTTTTTTTTTAACACACAAAATAATGAGGGGGAAAAAAGTGGGGGTGGACTTTTATGACATTGCGTCTCTGTGGGAGGATGGCTACATGCTTCCTGTTTCAAATGTCGGTTTGTATGTAACCAATTGAAATAAGGCAAGGCACCATGTTTTATTCTTGCTTCTGCTATTCTTGTCAGAAACTAAATAAGGAAATACATACAATGCTTTTCTTCTATTTCTTTTTTTTTTAAATCTTCTTTCATCCCACTCCATTTTCTTTGAAATAAGGTTGGAGGCTGAAAACAATGGCTACAATGGACGGTGTTAAGCCAACTACAATATGTCATATTATTATATTCAGTGATTCACTAACTGATTTTGAACAGTGGACAAGTTAAAGGGAGTGTTTGGGTTTGGGAAAAGAAAAAAAAAATTACATTTCTTCTATTGTTATTCTGGAGATGAGGAAGTGTGGGCGTGCTCGCATTCAAATTTTTAAATTTACTATTTTCACATAGAATGGCTTGGTATTTACTTTTGTCATTTTCTTTGTAATTCAAAATTTTTGATAAAATACAAAATATTTTTTTAGTTTGAAATCTGGAAATGTTTCGAATGAAATGTCTACATCTGGAGTAGAGAAAAGGAACATCTTTCGAATGAAATGTCTACATCTGGAGTAGAGAAAAGGCACATCTTTCAATGAAATGTCTACATCTGAGTAGAGAAAAGGCACATCTTTCAATGAAATGTCTACATCTGAGTAGAGAAAAGGCACATCTTTCGAATGAAATGTTTACATCTGGAGTAGAGAAAAGGCACATCTTTCGAATGAAATGTCTACATCTGGAGTAGAGAAAAGGCACATCTTTCGAATGAAATGTCTACATCTGGAGTAGAGAAAAGGCACATCTTTCGAATGAAATGTCTACATCTGGAGTAGAGAAAAGGCACATCTTTCGAATGAAATGTCTACATCTGGAGTAGAGAAAAGGCACATCTTTCGAATGAAATGTCTACATCTGGAGTAGAGAAAAGGCACATCTTTCGAATGAAATGTCTACATCTGGAGTAGAGAAAAGCGACATCTATATTATTTGAATTATCAAAGAATAGTTGTAGTTTAAGAAATTCCACAGTTATCTCTGTTCAAGAATGACTTTCTTTCGATAGGTTTTCACAGAATTCTTTTTAATTCACCTGTTGAACATGTTATACCAGTTTAGTGTTACAATGGTCTGGCAGATTGTCACTGAAAATAATTGCAGTGTAACATAAAAATTATGGCTGTGTGTAGTCTAACAAGTTATTAGTATCAAAAGTGAAATCTGTGAGTCAAGTTCAAATTCTAACCTCCCCACCAGCGTTCACTTTTGCACCAGTACAAAGTTGCTCAGATTAGAAGCCTTAATCTTTATTATGACCCCACACACACATACACGCACACCTCAGACATTTTTTTTTTTTTTTAAATAATGCCATGTCACTTCACCATGTAGGTGATCATGGCTATCCAGTTTCCTTTTTTTTATCTGTAAATTGTCAGGATTTTCTTTGGAGAGACAGTGGATTACTTTCTTGTTGCCTTCTCCATAATTTGGAATTCAGTGTGTTATTTCGTAACAAAAGCAAGTGGGAATTTTTTCGACTTATGAAATCAGTGAGGAAGATACGAATCAATCTCTCCACAGCCTTAGGCTAAATTAGGCTCTCTCAGTGGCAGTTTAGGAAAAAGTCTATTCTTGTCTACTTATTTTATAAGTTGAAAAATTCTCACCGACATCCAGATGGCACTTCTATTTGGGACAAAACAATACATGTTAGTGATTTTTTTTTTTTTCATCTCTTACCCCATGGAGGCTATTCCATTTTTATTGCACATCATATGAGTAACATTTACAGTATTTTCCCCCCCACCATCTGATAACAAGAATGACTACACAAAAATAATGCCATTCGAATCAAACATGATTAGAAAAAACACACTCCTTAATCGGAATTTCCTTAAACTATTTTGAGTAGTATATAACAAAAAAATTCCTCACTTATTTCATAAGTCAAAAAAATTCCCACTTGCTTTTGTTACGAAATAACACACTGAATTCCAAATTATGGAGAAGGCAACAAGAAAGTAATCCACTGTCTCTCCAAAGAAAATGTCTGAGGTGTGTGTGTGGGGGGGGTCATAATAAAGATTAAGGCTGCTAATCTGAGCAACTTTGTACTGGCCATTTGCTACTCTTCATTCATGACAGTTCTGAAATTTATCCAAAATTTCCCTGTAGCTGATTATGGGAGTTATGGGCAATGAATATACATCCTGACCATAATCACATCTTGGATTGAATTGGGTGGGGGAATCCTTTTATATGTCTGAATTTTGGACAATCTTGTTAAGGATGAGAAAAAACTGGAGGTTGCAGAAATGTGATTCTACAGAAGGATACTGAGAATTCCATGGATGGAGTTAGTAAGCAACAAGGAAGTATTAAAAAAATCTTACTTATTATAAAATGCAGATTGTGTGTGTGTCTGTTCGTTTATATATTGGATCGGATATCCTACATTTTTCAACTGATTTCAACAAAACTTCACAGGACTGGGTAAAATTACCTTGCAGTGGTTCTGACAGCGCCAAAAATTGGAAAAACACAATTGTTTTTGCATGAAATCAATTTGAAAACACGATAAAACACGATTCTGTCACCAGAATGAAAGGGGGACAACTCATATCGAGTTATACTTATTATAATACCCAGGTTGTTTGTGTGTCTGTGTTCGTTTATATATGGGATCGGATTTCGTACATTTTTCAACCGATTTCAACAAAACTTCACTTTTTTTTTAGCAGGTAGTGTTTCTTATTGTCTTGCACACTTTTTACTTTATTTTTACATTCAGAATGCTTTAAAAATTCCATTTACAAGACAATTGTTTATAATAAAATTCTATTCAATCAATAGACTCATAACGATTGAAAACAATGTTTTTGTTTGAGTTTGGGTTTCACCAATTCGTAAAAAAAAAAAAAAACTAATTAAGACATGTTGGGTGAACATTAATAAAAAAAAATATATTAAAACAAAGGGGAGAAAGAAGAGCTAAGAACAAAAAGCATATTACCCACTGTAAAATGGTGAATTGAAAAATATAACAAGAATGAAGCAAAAAAAGAAAACCTAAGTGATTATTGCTCCTTGCTCTTCAGAGCTCAATTAAGAACAGAATATATACACAACTAAAAAAAGTGAAAGAAATAATACAACCTGGGAAGAAAATAATTTTGTTACTACAAACTCGTTTGAAAAACTGATTCTATAATATAAACTGGTTATTCATTTTACCAAATCTATACTTGTAAAATCCACAGTCCTGAAAGCATTTTAATGGAGCTTTTGTGCTTTCCTAGTTCCTGCAGTTTCATACGAGGGGTGCAGAAAATTTCCCAACTTAACCTGAATTCAAAAATCTACTGAAATTATCAAACATCTAAGTTGTTAATCTCCCCCCCCCTTCTTGGTCAGGCTGAACATTTTTCAGTATTCCTGTGTCCCTTTGTGTGTATCTTTTTACATTTGAAAAACATTCTTGGCCAGAAGAAATGAAGATTCTTATTTTCTGTTTATGTCCCAGTTTTCATGTGTGATATTTTGTTATTTTACACTTCTCGTTTTCAAAAGGGACCTGCATGTTTTTACGATTGCATAAAAATAAACACATTGATACACACACAAAACAGTGACCCAGTTTGTATATAACACGTCAGAATTCAGTTTGCAGTATTTCACTTTCATGTGAACCTTCTTTCTCTGAATTTAAAATGTAAAAATCCGGCCAAACACTTCCCACATTTTTCTCTCTTCCTCCGCATTTCCAACAATTGTGGAATTTTTTTATTTATTCTTTTGACTCTTATCAGTACTTGGCTAATTTTTTTCCTTTCTCTTTTTATTTTTCGATAGAAATCGAAGCTAAAGAGGCTTGTCGATGGCTGCGATATACAGGATTTCCTCAGTATGCTCAGATGTTTGAAGGTAAGATATTTATTCACTATATTTTTTTCTTTTTTTTAAACAAATTACCTGACATACTTTCAGTTACAATGTCTTACCTGAAGTGCAAAGATTAATATCAATGACACTTTGATGTACAATTTAAAAGTTTATAAAAACTGAATAGCATCTGGAGAAAGTAAATGCAATACAGACTTTAACCATTATACTTTGAGAAAAACAGGGAATCTTGAAAAATTCATTCTATACACACACACACACACACACACACACATATGTGCACGTATATTTTGGCAGCATGTTTTCATTGGGACAGGTTTCCCTCCTGACTTGTAAGAAATTTAACTTTCAGATAAACACAACAATATTGTCTTTGACAAAAATGAAAACTACAATATTTATCTTGTAATAAGCAATACCTTGATGATGACATTTCTATGTCACAAGTACGCGGAAATAAAAGAAATTTGTATCTACATAGCATTTTTCTTTCATCCTTCAATAATGACACCAGAAAGCTTATCTGTGAATATGAAAGGATCCTATTGAAAATAAATAGACAGAACATGTCTAAATTATTCAGTGAAACACACACACACACACACACACATATATATATATATATATATATATATATATATGTACAGGGTGACCCAAAAAAACGGAAATTTTTTGAAGTGCGTATTGCCAGACATGAGCAAGTGGCAACACTGTGAGACAGTGACCTTGAGCAAGTAAACATTTCGCCCTTTAGAATTCAAGATGAAATTCACAGTATCCCAGCTGAGATGTTGCAGCAGTCAATGAGGAATTTCAACAGCAGATTTCAAGAATGCATTCGTACAGGAGGACACCATCTATAGGACGTAATTTTTAAAAAATGAAAATTCCATCATTGTTTCTTAAATGGCAGGTTTTAAGGTTTCAATTACTATGAATAAAATATTTTTCTTCCATCACTCTTGGTTTTATTGGATTGTTAAAAAGTTCCTATTTTTTGGGGTCACCCTATATATACATATATATATATATAAAATGGCATATTTAGTAATCCGTATGGATAATCCAAAGAGAGCTTCTTTTTCTTTCTCCCCTCTTCTCCCATTTTTGAATTAGCATAAATTATGTAGATAAATGTTTTTATGCCTGGTAAAATTTGTAACTATTCATTTTTGTGAAAATATTTGGTCTGATAATTTAAAACCATAGTATTGGATTTAATGAAATAAAATATTACCATATTTTAAAATTTTCATTTTCATAATAATTATATATATGTGTGTGTGTGTGTATTTAGGCAGAATTTTTTCATTGATACATGTTTCATTTAATAATATAGGCAAGTGTTGTCTATTTTATGTAAATTCTTTTCATATCATCTGATAAGCTTAATAAAATTATCATTAAACGAAGAAAGAAAATCACAATATTGATACATATTTTTTAATCCTATCTAAGCTTTAGGCATACATAAGCCATTATCAAAGATGATAATTACATTACAATATATTAAGCAATACACAGACAAGACAGTGATGATAGTCTGTTTCTGTTTACATGGATGATTTCCAAGCAACGATAAACATGTGCATATAAGACGCTGAAAGCGAAAATCGCACCGCAGCTCATGACGTCACACATGACCACGCGAGAGTGAATTCGAGAAGTATTAAATATGGGAAGCCGTTGGTATAAACCAATGGCTTCTGTTACCAATTATAGGCATTTAAGAATATTTGTGAAGATTTCATAGTTTATTTTGTTCAGGTTAGGTTTCAACTGTTTTATGTATATAACTTCAAGAATTTTTAGTTTTTGTTTATTGTTTTCATGTTGTGTTTTCAAAAAGGATTTTCCGGAAGTGTGTATGCGGCCAGGCATATTGTTTTAAATGGCTAAAAATGTTAGTTATCATTCAAAAGGAGTGTCAAGCATCATGAACAAGTTTGTGGTGTGACCAACATACATACATACATACATACATATATATATATATATATATATATATAGTGGACACCGGGGTAAGCACCACTGCTTGGTTCTGACCTCAGTGGCCACTTTTATATTTACATACAAGGCCAAAAGTATAGGGAACCCAGTGAAGATTGAACTTTAATATCAAAGTTCAATCTTCACTTTTGGCCTTGTGCCATATCTAAGAAAATCACCATATCTCTGATATTGAGCACTTTTATCCATAAATATACCTTAAAACTATACTTTTATCATATGCATAAGAAAGCAATACTCTGATATTAATGCCTTTCCGCAACTTAGTTTCATGTGAATAACTAGATAGTTATATGGTTGTCTTGCAATCTTCAGGAGGTACAAGGGACAGATACTCGATTCTATAACTCTCTAAGTGTCCATATGAAAATTTGTCGCAGAAAGGCTGTAATATCTGAATATGTTTTTTTTTTATGTTTATTATATTGGCCTGTCCTGGTTATGACGATGAACTACGTCCGCGTCCTGGGTGGGATGGTGAACTGCGTCTGATGGCAGGGCCTCGGATCAGAAGGTTTTAGGGAGCGTGGAGCTGCCTCTTGGTTACTGGCGTTCCCAGGTCTGCCCTGGCCCAGGATGGTGGCACCTGTTGGGCAGGTGGTTGACACCCAAACTTGTGTAAAAATAGGTTTTAATACCTGAAATGCTTTGTAATAAAGAGAAATATCACCAGCAATAGTTTTTGAAGGAAAAATTATCAGCAATACTTTAAAAAAAGTACAAGCAAGACAAACAACTATATATTTGAAAAAAATATTACCAGCTATAGATTTCTTCAAGGAAGAATATTCCCAGAAATAGATTTTTGAAGAAAAACATATTATCAGCTATAAAAATTTTGTTGGCATTAAATGACCCATTGAGGTTGATATGCCGTAAAATAAACAAAACAAACATTATTATATTGGCTGTGTATGTATATTTTGTATATTTTTCATTGTGCACTGTTCTTGTAGCATACTTCTTTGTTTTTATATATATATATATATATATATATGTGTGTGTATGTATGTATGTATATATATATATATATATATATATATATATATATATATATCCATTCCTGAATTACTACTTTCCTAAGTCAACATACATGACTATAAAAATGTTTCATCACCTCATGTTATTTAAAATTATACATAAATTGATCTCAAACTATTAAATAAAAACATCTTTCAAGAACATCATTCGGTCACTTTCATTTTATTAGACATTGAATTGTCTCACTTGGCATCCTCCATAGCTTGCCTGACTTTTCAGCTAACCTGATACATATTTATGTGTGTTTTTAATATCTGTTTATATTTCTGAGATGAAGTATTATGTACACTATTTACATTATTTGGACTGTTGTCCTAATCTTTGTCACCATATTGTTTACAATGTTTCAGCCTTTGTACACTCCAGCCTTCTTCAGGTGGTTAGAATGTCAAACTGAACCCTTTATTTCACTCACTGGGGTAGACTGTTCTAGTTCCAGGTGCCATGTTTAATGGATGTCAGTTATCAGTTATCTCCTCTTAATTCCTCTCTCCAAGTTCTCCACTGCCTTAACCGGGTATTGTACTCACACTCATTGTGTCCTGTCACTGGATCTAATCAACACCTGTATCCTTGAGTGGGATGATTGTTCCAACCACCTGAAGAAGGCCAGAGCATACTACGACCAAAATGTTGTAATAAATATGGCAACAAAGATGAGTGTTTTTAAATTTAAAAATTTTGAAAAAATAACATCATTGCTCTTGTATATAAATACTTGTTACAAAATAAAATCCTTGCATTTGCCTTGATAAAGTCCCTCAGAGGACAAAACATCTCAGCTAAGTTTGTCTTTACTTCTCTCTCTCTACATATATACTGTGCTGTTCAATAAAAGTGACTCACCTGATTTTTTTTACTTATAAATTTTTTTGCCTATTGTTTTTGGGGTCAAACTAATTTTTAATCTTACTAATATAAAGACTCCTTCCCGACCACCTAGTAAAAAGGTTTACTCACCCTAAGGTATTCTATTGATAATTATAATTTTGGATATAAATGAGATTTAGGGAAAAACTCTGTGCAAAAAAGTAACTCACTTATTTCCTGCAATTAGTAATCAATTAAACAGTATTAACTACATTTACCAACCTGAATGCGTAGGATACAGGTTCAATTCAGAATACACTTATTTCTCGGACATTCAGGCTGGTAAATGTAGTTGATACTGTTTATTATAAATAGAGATTTTGCTTAAATATTTGTATCAATAAAAATAATGTATAACTGTGTGTGTGTGTATGTGTGTATGTATATATAATATATATATACACACACACACACACACACACACACACAATTAATTTGCACAAGGGTGTGTATATATATATATATATATATATATATATATATATATATACATATACACACACACACACACACCCTTGTGCAAATTAATTAAACAACTGCTTTAGTTTCCTTTCTTTTTTTCACCATACAGTCAGTTTTAGACTCCACTGGAGTGACCAGGTGTAATCAATTTCTATATTTTCCTCAGATAAGGTCATTTGCAGTGGTGTCCAGTAATATGAATCTATTTTCAGGGTGTATGATACAATTTATTTAGCCTTAAAAAATATTGTCTTCCCTGATTGCATCAGATTTTTATCATGCCCAGACACAACTGTCTTGATTGTCGATTAGTTGTCCTACAGTCATTGTCTGCAATGGACGTTACTCCAAGGAAGCATATGAAAATTGTAACACTGCATGAACACACTGGCATGCCTTATCAGTGACCAAATCAAAGTACTATAGACTGGCCCGGAAACTCTCCTGATTTAAATCCAATTGAAAATCTGTGGTCAATCTGCAAGGAATGACATCATGGAATGGACATATGAAGTATTAACATGTGCACTCGGTCATGTTTCATTGGAAAAATATGAAAAAAAGTAAATAATAATGGAATTATTCGTTTTGTTTCAATTAATTTGCACAAGGATGTAATTTCAAACTCAAAAGGAGTTGTGACACTATGAACAGGATACAGATGGAACTGAGTGATGGTGCGATATTTTATTTCAATCTCAAATGTTTTTGATTTCTGACCACTTGACCAAAAAGTTGTTCTTTTTTAGTTATCAAATTCACCCCATGCAAGGCAGTAAAGCCACAAAGACACAAGGGGTTAGTGGGTATTAAGAATTAGAAAACAAACATTATTAATATCTGTCTATATTTCTGAGATAAGGCATTATGTACACTATTTACATTATTCGGACTATTGTCCTCATCTTTGTTGCTATGTTTATTACAACATTTCGGCCGTTGTATGCTCCGGCCTTCTTCAGGTGGTTGGAATGTCAAACTGAACCCTTTATTTCATTTGCTGGGGTAGACTGTTCTAGTTCCACGTGCCATGTCTAATGGATGTCAGTTATCAGTATTCATCTGTTAATTCCCCTCTTCGAACTCACATCCTTTGGGTCCTGTCACTGGATCTAATGCCTTTATCCACTGTGCCATGTGTCCTTGAGGAAGGTTGAAGCGTACAACAGCTGAAATATGATAAATATGGCAATAAAGATGAGGACAATAGTTCGAATAATGTAAATAGTGAACATTATTAATGTATACTAATGTCTAATATTATCCATTACAACATGTACAAGAATGTTGTTTTTGATAAAAGTTAAAAAATAACCATAAATATGTAAAAATGTGTATATTGTTGAAAATTCCTTTTTCCACAATATAGCTATTTGTGCTATGTTATAATGCTTATTACTTAAACAAGAATAATAATGAATACATTTTTTTTAAACATTAAAGTATATTTAATCACATCTCCCTAATAGCTGTCGTGATCTGTAAAAACAAAGAAGACTTGAATTCCTATATTATAGCAATCTTCCAATATGGCAGTGAATGTTGGACAATTTCCTTGCAGATGAAGAGGAGACTTAAATCAATAGAGAGGTTGTTCTACTGTGCGCTGTTGAAAGCACAATGTTAAGGCTATTTAATAACTACTGGTTTAGTTTTAAGCTTATATTTTCAGGTAATATTATGTCTTAGAGAATAAAAATAGTTGTAAAAAAAAAAATTCAAATGAATTTTGGAATCTTAAAAAAAAAATGTGTTGTCAGTCATAAAATATATTTCCTAAAACCTTCACTAAATTGAAAATTTCATTCTGTACATCAAATAATTTAAATGAGAAATTCTAAATTCAAATGATTTTCCAAATCTACAAAATTTTGAATTTTGTAGGTTCTTAAAGGTTAATGTTTTTGTTTTTGGAGAGAAAGAATTCTGGAAGTTATTTGGGTCATATCGATTTGCTTTTATATAAAAAAATTCAATGTCCTTGTTGAACTTGATACATTATACACACAAGAAATTATGCAAGAGACTCTGATTAATGATCGGATTCATATGCTTCACAATTTACATACATAACAAGAAAATACCAAACTTTCTCTCTCTTTTTTTTCTTTTCTTTCACTCTTTTTTTCTTTTCTTTCACTCTTTTTTTCTTTTCTGTCACTCTTTTTTTCTTTTCTTTCACTCTTTTTTTTCTTTTCTTTCACTTTTTTTCTTTTCTTTCACTCTTTTTTTCTTTTCTTTCACTCTTTTTTTCTTTTCTTTCACTCTTTTTTTCTTTTCTTTCACTTTCTTCTTCTCCATCTTTCCTCTCTTTCTTCTTCTCCATCTTTCCTCTCTTTCTTCTTCTCCATCTTTCCTCTCTTTCTTCTTCTCCATCTTTCCTCTCTTTCTTCTTCTCCATCTTTCCTCTCTTTCTTCTTCTCATTCCTTTGTCTCTCACCTCTCTTCTCTCCTCTATTATCTACATGTTGAGCCTATTCTCTTTTTCTTTTTCTAATTGCACAATTTGATTCATATATAACATTTAGTTTCTTTCTGACCTCAGCTGAATGTAGCTACCAACTGCATCTATTATGTTCATTGGTTTATACCAAATAATGTATCACTGATGGCTTCACATTAATCTTTCACCTAACGTACAGAATTTATGATCATGTTTTCTATAATTTACAACCTGACTTTCTAACATCTCTGAGTGTGCGTTTTATATATATATATATATATATATATATATGTGTGTGTGTGTTTGTTTATATGTGCTTTTTTGTCTCTGTGTGTGTGTGTATGCTTTTTATATATATATATATATATATATATAAACCTAGTGAGCCAGTCTGGCTCACTAGGTTTATCTAGGTCTGCTCTATGGTTATATTGAGCTCTTTTGTTAGTTAGTTGTTTACTCGTATTGGGGTTTTTTCCTTTGGGCTTCAAACCTGTATCTGTGTGATGTTTTTCAACAGACTTTCAGGTTTCTAGCTCTTTCTTTTTTTAAAACATTTTTTCCCTCAAGATTGATTTGATTATTGGCAAATCAAAAATTTGAGGGTTTTTCAAAACGAGTATAGTTATCTATATTTGTATTTATATATATATAATCAAATATGTGGTGCAGTTTTATTTATATTACAATGACTCATTCATACAAAGAGTAAATTTGTTAAGTTAATGATATAAAATGGCGAAATCCCTTCGCTAACTAAATTTTATGATGCATTAACCCACTTACCACTTGATGAATGTTATGATCCTTGTTATTTAAAATTATAAACTGTATTAGGTCTTCTTTAAATATGCAAGTACTTTCGTCAGGTCATCCTCAGGCATGGAAACTATTTTCTTTTTGGTAAAATTCAGGTACCATCCGAGATGAAAAAATATAATGCAAATGGAAATATGTCTTTGTTGAAATGTGTTATTGATAATAGATACAAACTTGTGGAGCATGCAGTCACAATGCTAAGGTTGAAAGTTTTTTAAATTTTCAGAATAACAACCGAGACATTACTTATTGAATTATTTACTTCATGCCACGTTGACTGATAAACTCCTACAACAAAAAAAATTCTTAAATTGCCATATTAGTAAAAAAACACACTCAGCTAAATTTTCAAAAATTCACCTTTAGCATTGCGATTTCATGAATATTGTTACATTCATATCTTGAGACTGAAAGGTGTTTTTTTTTCTTAAAAACTTTGTCTGAAGAGATAAATATAACAATATTCATGGAATAAATTATAACAGAGCATTTACTTAAATACTTGTATCTATAAAAAGAACGTTAAACATAAAAATGTCGGACTTTGTCCATTTCTTTATATATATATATATATATATATATAGAGAGAGAGAGAGAGAAGTTGAGGCTAAAATTTTCTATGTCTATGATGTGTTATAAATGTAGTGAAATGTATCAGGGGCTAAATATGATAAAATATAGTTTTAAGGTATATTTATGGGTTAAAGGATAGAGACATGGCCTGATGATTGCATTTAGCATGAAACAAACTGCCTCTAGGTGTTGATTTTAATGTCGACTTTTATATTTACATATGCACTATCTCTGATATTGAGCACTTTAACCCATAAATAGAGCATACCTTAAAAACCATATATATATATATATATATATATATATATATATATATATATCAATCCGGGCTTGTGGCATTCGATTGTCTAGTCAGACTGAGGAGCTGTGATACAACAAAACAGTACTGTCTGCGAATGACACATATATATATATAAACAAGAAGGCTTACACTCCACACCATTCATCTATTGTGAGACATCTACAACAACATTCTTGTCCACATTCACAATATAAAAAATTACTAATCAACAACACAACTATCCTACACCATGAAAACATCAAATCTAGTTTACAGATACTAGAAGCAATTTATATTAAAAGAATTAAAGCTGGTACTGAATAGAATCAACTATAAATACTGTAGTAATATTCTGAAATGCCTGTAAAGGAACAGTTTTTTCACGCCTTAATGCATGCGTGACCATGACATTATAACATAGAAGAAAAAAAATTCCATAATGGATAACTGTTGTCAACCGTTTTGCATTTAAAAGCATAATGAAAAAATTACGGTAATGGATAACAATGCACATCTTTATATAAATACCTACACTAATGAACAACAAATAGTTTTGTACCACTTACACCCCTGAAGATGATTTTGGAAAAAGATCAAAAGTACTTGGGAAATGAAAATAAAAGAAATTTAAACAGCTATAGCACATATCTCTCATACTTTAACATCAATACACGGAAGGTTATTTGTGAGTATGAACGGATTTTACTAAAAAGTAGCAGACATAATGTCTGTAATTTATTCAATCAGACATGTCTAAAAGAGAATTTGCTGCCTAAATACACAAATTTTAAAATATATATATATATATATATATATATATATACACACACACATGCATACATACTATGATGATTAAACCAGAAACTAAACCCCCTGTAAATATTTAGCAATGATATGATAGAGGGTTTTGCTGGTTGATAAGACATGGTAGAATATAATGGAGTACTGAGATAGAAACATGCATTTGTGAACTGGTTGCAACACTAAACAAGTGGTAATATATACGTCTGCCCATACTGAAATTACACTGTCTGTATTGTGTATCGGTTTTGAAAGTACCCAATTCTCTTGATCCACTGAAGTAGGGTAGGAAGTCACCGCCCTAGAAACTTTGCCTTACAGGATGGGCGTATGTGTGGGTCATGAGAAATTTGGTTGATCTGGTCACAGTTTTATTCCAGGCTGACAATTCCCAGGCTTAGGCTCGTTCCATTTTTCAGTAGCAGCTGTAATGAGAAAACGACAGAAGAGAAACCCTTACACAAGAACACAAACAAATGCATTTGATTTTTGACCTCAATGCGCTTCTAGATTTCATTCTTTTTCTGTATATACATATGCATTATATATATATATATATATATATATATATATATATATATATATACACACACACACACACACATACTCACACTGGGTGTACTTGGGTAGCAATTATTTTTTATGCATGTTTGATTAAAAATAAGTGTAAGTTCCATGTTGAGTTTTTTTTATTTATTTGTTCAATATTTTTAATAACACTTTGGGATTTTCATCTGGTATTGGTAAATAAAATTTCCTTTATCTGATTGGCTGGTTGATTTTGTTTAGCAGCACATCAACCTCTATGGGTTATTTAATTCCAAAACCTAAATATTTTGTACTCAGTTTTATTTTAGTTTTGGAGATGATAATGGTTTAGTAATAAAAATCTTACTAATTGACCCATAGCTGGGGAAGGAAAAGGTGGATTCAGACCTTTCTTAAGGGTATTTGTGTGTAAGTGAATATAACGAACCTGACTGGAATTGGAACTTCTACTCTACGGTTTCCAATTCTGGGCTGTTATCTATTACACCATCCATACATACCTCCAAGCTTACAAGCACCTGGTATGCCCAAGCAGACATCAATCTCGGTATTAACTACTGAACAAGCTCAGCATTGCTTAATTTCGTATTAGAACTGGTGTTTTGAACGTGATATGGACCTTAAGTTTTAATACACTGAAATGTCAGTTCCTAAAGTTTGTTTTCTAAACTAACCAACACTTAATCGTTTGTTCTTTTCTTATTGACTTTTTACATACAGAAATATATTTTCTTTACTGACTAAGCCTGGTTTTCCCATGATCAACAGCACACAGTAAGAGTCACATTCACTTAACTAATCAATTGCTCTTATTTGTTAACTTTTTATTTATGATAGATACCAGCTCAGGCTGGTGGTGACTAATTTTACTGGAGACTCTTGAATTTTTTTTTTTCCTAATGTTTTACTCTGTTTCCCTCTGTAACAATTGTAACGGAATGTTAATTTGTTTATTGCTTTCAGGATAATCTGACACTTTCATACAGCAAGTGTTTTTAAAGTTAACTTGAGAAAACAACAGATGATAACTTCTTACTGATAAAGGGGCTTAACACAGTAATAAATCCACTCAATGTTTGGTGTATATATATATATATATATATTAGTATCTGATATGTTTGAAAGCACACAAAATCTTATAATTTTCCCTTTCCATTCTTTGCAGATATTTGTAATATTGACATCAGTTTTGAGAAGTTTTCTTTTAATTTTGGTCTCAGTGTGTTTTTTCTTCTTCTGTTTATGTGCCAAGTCCTTTTTAGAATGTGTGGGATGATGGCCCTTCACAACTTTTTGTTGTTTCAATTAATTTTTAACTCTTTACTGTTCTTCTTTCTCTGTTCTGCCATTAATTCACACAAACTTGTTAAGTTAGCTATTTGTCCCCTGCTTCTTTTTCTGTATTGTCACTTGAGTGTTAAATTCACCAAGCCTCTTTTCCTTATTACGTTTCCCAGAAATTTCATCTCTCTTATAGTAAGTTGCCTTTCTTTTTTCTTTTTTCTTTTTTTTTTTTTTTTTGCTATTTTTCCTAAGTCTTCCTCATTTCTCACATGCTCTGTTCTGTTTTTAGTATATTGGACATTAAAAAAAATAACTGCAACTCCTTAAATAGCTTTTGGCTTTTTGTTAATACTTTAACTACTGCATTCTTCTATCACTGTTTACTAGGAATAAAATGACTATGAAGACATTGACAGTAATTCTTAATGAGTCCTGCCATTTGTGCTTTGATTGAATACACTGCAATACAGACTAATTCCAAATAACAATACCAACTAGGACTAGCACATACTACTCCCTGATCCCCTTTGTTCTGATTGAGTGCCTTGTGCAATACTTTGTGACCCTCCCTACATTTATATACATTACAAATTAAACCAAGCACAATTGACTATTAAAGGATGAAAAATTCTTGTAGATTTTGGCATCAATCAGCGGTCTTTTTTTATTTATTTTTTATTTTTTTGTCTAAATCCTTGAATTTGTTTTATTCATGTTAAGTCTCAAAAAAGAAAATAAAACACTATATAAAATCCATGGGTTTTCTTATCCATAATGTTGAATGTGTTAAAATTATTCAATTTTTTAACAAGAAAAATATCTAGTTGATGTTAAAAATTGCAACAAAACATTGTTGATTTATTTAAGATGGAATGATCTATTATGACATGTCTCTAATTTGTATTTAGATACATTGTATCTATTTTCAATTTTTCTAGTTGAATTGTTCATTTATATTGCATATGGTGCATTATTGTGGAGGCCCTGAGACACTTGCACTAGCCCTGACCCCAACACACAATATAACAAAAAATTTGTCCAAAAACAAATCGTATTTTATACTACTTCTCCAAAGGATTTTTTATCCAATGAAGAATTGTAAATTTCTGTTTTCTTAAAAAACAAAAACATTATAAAAATAAAGATACAGTGTAACCCGGATATAAGAGAGTTGTCGGGACCGGAGAAGAAGTCTCTTATATCCGGGTTTCTCTTATATCCGGGTTTGATCTATTTTGTTTAGGTAAGTATGGGAACACTTTGGGACCAGATAAAATCTCTCTTATATCCGGGTTACACTGTAATTTATTGTTTCTTTTTATTTGTTGTTTAAAAAATTATTGATTTTATTTCTTGATTTAAATCAAGCATTTTTTTTTTTTCCTCTCTTTTAGATGGACAGTTCCCTATTGACACAGAATCTGTTAAAAATGACCATGATTTCTTGGATGATGATTCCTTCCAAGCTCTCTGCAGGCAAGTTCCTTGATTTCATATTTGAATCTATTTTCATTGTCTTGTTCTTTAAGAAGAGTCATTCACATTCTGAAAATTGTTCAGACATTTGGTGTTCTTTGTATAGCTGCTGTTATTAGTGCAGCATTCTAGCAAAGCCTGTTTTTAGTTCTCATCCTATGTAATCTTTTTGCATTTCACCCCAAGCAAGGCAATAAAGCCACTAAGACTCAAGGGGTTACTGAGTGTTAGAGAATATGAGAAAATATACTATTAAGGAGAGAAGACAATAAAAAACCATGAAGACAGAAGATAATGAGTGACATTGCATTTAAATTTTTGAAGATCAAAGTTGATTGGGAAGCGAGAAGTTGGAAGAGAGTTCCACAAGCGAGAAGTGCGATAGAAGAAACTGTTAGCATAGAATAGTTACGTTCAGCCATTTCAACTGTAAAATGGTGAGACCTTGTTGCCAGTCTAATACTGCGCTTAAATTCGTGAAGTCTAGGTACCATGGAGGAATGTTCATCAGAACAATTATCATATTTATAGAATATATTATTTATAGAAAAGTCACAGGGAAGTTATGTGGTGATGGTGGGAAAGTGACTGAAATTGGAATACCAGGTCAGGACCAATAACATTGCAGATTCTTCTTTGGATTTTATCAAGAATCTGTAAATATGTAGCAAAAGCATCAGACCAGATGTGGCAGCAATATTCAATGTCTGGATTAATGGTAAACTTATAAATATTATAAGATAGATTCTGTCAAGGAAAAAAAAAAAGTTTCTCAACAGAATATATATAAGCGGCTTCCATTTAACAAGAACTTGAGATTGTTTCAGACAACGTTGTATATGCTGCTTCATAGAACAATCTATTGTTGTACATGTTGTTTGATAAGACAGTTTATTAGAAAAAGCTCAGGTGAATAAAATTGCGGAGGAATGTAAAAAGGGATTAAATAATAAAAAATATAACTCTAATTTCACATCTGGATCATTGCATTAAGCAAGCTTAAATTGTAAAATATCATATATATATATAGTTGCAGTCACCAAATCATGGATGTTAAATTTGCATATCATTATTTTTTGTGTGTGTGTGTGTATATATATATATATATATATATATATATATATATATATATATAGATATATATATAGATATAGATTTTCTTCTATCAGTCAGGTTTACAAGAAGATATTCCTGTGTGTGCCTGCACCCAGTTATCAAGGAAATTTAAAACATTTCTCCATCAATAGAATGGCAATAATAGCTGTTTCCTTATAAGAAAATATTTGGCATTAATTGACTGAGCAGCCAGTACTGATGTCACTTGAAATTTATAAAATCTTTCTCTTAATTTTTCAGGAAAATCGGTTTCTCACATCCTGTAGCTGTTATTTTTCTTTCCAGTACTGATGGCAGTTTCCTTCCTAACTTTTTATTTGAAGTTGTTTGGAATGCCAACATTTTAAGTCGTTGATGCAGAGAAATGATGCACAGTTTGTCACAAAGTTAGATTGTCACTTGATAGCAACAGTCTACCAGGTTCAAAGATGGTCCTCTCTAAGATCTGCTGGTTTTATTTACTTGAAGCCACTTTTAACCACTGATCTTAGACGACAGTTGTATACAGTTTAGATATTTCTGAATGGGTTTGATGACATCCATGACTTTCATATGAAAGTCACAATCTGACAAATATTTAAGAACATGACTAGTTTTTAAGTTAATGATTTAGTCTTGTAGCAACGTATGTTGTGTGGAACTACTCCATCCCAGTTTTTTTTTTTTTTTTAAAGCAATTCACCCCAAGCAAGGTGATAATACCACTAAGATGTAAGGGGCTACCAGAAGAGAAAGGAGAGAACTTGGAAGGAACCAGAAACTCAATAATATAAGTTTAATCATTTAACTTTACTGTAGAGGACTTAAAAATTTCTCTGTGGTAAATTTACATCCCAAATCATACAACATATCTCCCGTCCACACAAAACTATTGCTGATACAATCAATGTAAGATAATTTTTTTTTAAATGTCTATAAAAGCATAAATAAAGGTTAAAGCAATAAAAAGATAAATTAGACAAACTAAATTAAATATCAAGATACAGCAAGTGTCAAAAGTGAAATTTATTGCTTGGTATCTTCAATGTTTTGAACATAGATATATAAAACTGGTTCCTTTAATCAAATAGTTGTTAGTCTGTAGAAGTTCATTCTCGAAACGAAACATGTCACTAAGTATTTTTCTCCCATTTTGTTATTCACTTATCAAATATTTGTTTGATATATAGGCAAATGAGAATGTGTGACAAAGTAGAAAAATATTCTGATTAATGTTTTATCCTTTAGGACTTCATCATATATATATATATATATATATATATATAGGGTTTGTTGTCAAGATTTTGAATTCTCATATACTTGTATTTTCATTGGTCATTGCAGCTTATGCAACAGCATTTCCCCTATTGAGGGCTGTTTGGTCAATTTGAACCTTTTAAAACCCTTTATTCTACATTCAACACCATCACTTGATAAGACACTAGAAGTATTGAAACAAAATGGGTATTTTTGTAGTGATTTTATAACATATTTATGTTATAATTTTCAAATTATATATACATATATATGATGTCACATATTATGAAATGGAAAAAGTCCAACAATTATCTTAATATATATATATATGTGTGTGTGTGTGTGTGTGTATGTATGTATATATATATATATATATATATATATATATATATATATATATATAAAAAAACAGACCACTTTAAGGTTCCATGTAATAAATTATTTCACCACAGCTCTTTTAAAGGGCTCTGGATCATCAGACTCTACTTCCAAAGGTTGAAATGGAAAAAGAAAAGAAATTTACACATTTTTGATGGGCATGATTAAGCATATGTGAATTGAGGAAGTGAGGGGGCATCAGAGTGCCCAGTTGAAGGAGTATGCATGGCGGAAAATGCAATATATGAGGCAACAATTTTCCCCAACGAGAATGTTGAGGAGAAAAGGATATACATAGGAATATCGGCGGGAAATTGGAAACACCGACACGGAATTTACATTGAGCTCTCTGGATATCATCCACCTTAGGTCTACCCATACGGATTACCTAGTTTTGCATAAACTATATATATATATATATATATATATATATATATATATATATATATATATGAGGTTTGTTAAGATTTTGAATTCTCATATACTTGTACTTTGATTGGTCATTGCAGCTTATGCAACAGCATTTCGCCTATTGAGGGCTGTTTGGTCAATTTGAACCTTTTAAAACCCGTTATTCTACATTCAACACCATCACTTGATAAGACACTAGAAGTATTGAAACAAAATGGGTATTTTTGTAGTGATTTTATAACATATTTATGTTATAATTTTCAAATTATATATACATATATATGACGTTACAGATTATGAAATGGAAAAAGTCCGACAATTCTCTTTATATATATATATATATATATATATATATATATATATATATATATATATACACACACACACACACACACACATTGGACTCTCCTATCACTTACAATGTATGAGGTTCAAGCAGCTCAGTTCTTAGAACCAACAGTCAGACTACCCACATATATCATTCGATTATAGTGGTGAAGGCTCGTGCAAAATCAACCACACTTTTTGAAAGAGCCAAATACAGATAACTGGTGAGAAGTATGCCACAAGGTCTCCAAATGACTTTCTGCAGGTTTTGGATTCAGAGTTGTCCTTCTCCTTGACTGTACACCACCAAAGGCAATGGGAACCACTCTGTCCTACTATTTACCAATAATTTGGACTTGGCTAACCAGACAATTCTCTATGCCTGAGTGTTGTAGCATGTCAGATCAATTGACAGTTCCACATAGGACACTGATTCAATTCCTACTGGACAATACATATTTTCTACAAAATTTCTTGAACATTCATGACCGTAAATGTAATTAATACTGATTACTTAAAAAATGGAGTATTTTCTTAAATAAATTTTATCTATTAAAAATAACCTATAAACTCTGTGTGTGTATATGTGTGAAAATATTTAGAAAATAGGAAAGAACTCGTTAGGTAAATAATCCAAAGTTCTTTAGTATTTTTGTTATTATTTTTAAAAAATAGTGCTCAATACAAAAGTAGAGCATAAATATAATTATTTAAAATATGATTCCAACACGCTACATAAAAACATGAGACCTCTTATGTAGCGTGTTGGAATCATATTTTTAAATAAATTATATATATATATATATATATATATATATATATATATATATATATATATATATATTTTTCTGGAAAAATAAGGATATAAATGAAACATAAATGTAAAAAGACAGTATTAATAAAGATAAAGGAAAATTTTCTTTTACTGCCGAGAGTTCAATCTCCTAAGGGTCTTCATCAGTATAACTGTGGCAAAATAAAATCCTTACATTTAACCTGATTAAGTACCTAAGTGTTGAAATATGTCAGCAAAGAAAAGTTTTCCCTTTTGTCGTTATTCATATATATATATATATATATATATACACACACACTTTCATATTGACCTTATCAAGCTTTTTTGCCATCTACATTAGGTGTTGAGCACTTAACTGAGTAGGCAGGTGTTTGCCTTTAGGATTTTTTTTTCTTATTGCTGTCCTTGTTTAAGATTTTATCTTGCTTAACTATATGTAGGTTTTTTGGCAAGTTGTCTGTTGGTTGGTACCATCAATGGTTTTTCGTTTATATATATATATATATATATATATATATATATCCTCACTGGTAGCACAACTTGAAGTTTCATGCACAATGCAATCTTCAGGTGGTGTTAAGACTGACCATTATATAATTCAAATTTTGTTAAATATATCAGGTTATTGCAATATCTTATACATGAATTGTTTTTTTTTAAATTTTGTTTTTAAAATAAACTTTACTGAAAAAAAGAAAGTACCTGCACATCCACACAAATTATTTTTAGTTCAAGTTATAAAAGTAGAGAAAAAATATAAATATAATTATTCACATCTAAATATTTATAAAAAAAATCATATGTATATTTAATAATATATAGTTTATGCCTTTTGTTATATTGCATCAAGCACTATTTTAATAATACCAGCACTCAATGTGTGTGATATATATAAAGTCAGTTAGCTAATCATTTGATACCAGCTAATTTTCTTCTTTTTCTCTTTTTTTTTCTTCTTTTAAGATAGATATTTTAAAGTTTAATGAATATTTGAAAAGCCAACTGTCAAGGCAATACTTGGTATTATTTTTCCGAGGCTACAAAATTAATGATGGAAAATAATTAAAAATCTGACCATTTTTTAATATATTTTATTCTTTCAGGAGACTTCATATCCTAAACAAATGCTGTAAGGTGCAAATAGAAACTCCAAGAAAAACAGTAAGTAGCAAAACAGTCTTTTTCTGATGGCAAAATCAAAGACTCAAATGTGTATCCATGTTTGTTGCCGCCTTCCCCCATTATGTATCTCTCTCCATCTCTCTCTTTGTCGATTCCCCTCCCACCTCCCTCTTTGTCGATTCCCCTCCCACCTCCCTCTTTGCCGATTCCCCTCCCACCTCTCTCTTTGTCCATTCCCCTCCCACCACCCTCTTTGTCCATTCCCCCTCCCACCTCCCTCTTAAACAGGCACGGTCACCACAGAATTAATTTTATGTTTTGGAAACTTCACTTTTAGGCTTTTCAAAGCATAATTTTTGTTGAGATTTTTTGTGAGAATGAATTATTACAATACACTCTTTCCATGGAAAGTGCTCAGACAAACTACATTCCTTTGTTCCACCAGTTCTAACCTTTCACAGCTAAGACCTGCCATACCACACCCATTATAGTGAACTGCTCTCATTCCCTTCATATTGTATTGGTTTAGATGTAAATTCCACTTGTGCAGCTTCTTCCCATGAACTGCTATTTTGTGGAACTGACTCCCAAGAGGATCCATCTCCACTACAATCTTAACCAATTCATTTCTAGGGTTAACCTTTATCTTGCCCACATATCTGCACAAACTGTGCCTCTTACTCTTTAACCCCCTTAACCAAGTGGCTCTTGGGCCTTGTATTGGGTGAACATTGTAAAAAAAAAAAATGCTTTGCTCTTCAGGCTAGCATTCTCATCTTGGTCATCATACTTATAATGTTTCAACTATTTGATGCATTCGGTCATCTTGTGTGAAGGTGAAAATTCAACAAATGCACACATGTCTGTACTCTAGGTGTAACAGTCAGAAACTGACAGGGCCTGGCTGGCAGAAAAATTTTCCTGCATTCCAGGAAGGATGGAATCACCTACTGCCCAAATGATTTTGCTCACATGGCATAAATTTTGGCAGAGAAATAATAAAGTCAGATACTTTTTGAATGCACCTTGTATATTTCAGATTTAATTGCTTATTTTATGCAGATTATAAAAAACATTACACATCTTCAAAGCCAAACAGTCTTTCTCCAAAATGTTTAATGTATAAGTAGATGATGAAAATTTCTTGCTACAGCCGAGAAAAGATTCAAAAAGAAAATAAAGATCTGCTTTATAGAAGTGTCAGGCTGATAATTTTTCAGCACCTCCCTGCATATAAACAACACTGAGATGAAGAAAAAGCCAGTGAGCATTTTGAAATTCAGTTTTCTCTAATTCTCCTCTGCTTTAGTTTCTCTTTCTGATTTTTTTTCTTGACCTTTGCTAACAATGTTCGTTGTTTAATACACATTTGCCTCATCATGTGCATGTGCGCCTGATGATAAATAAGTGAGTTCATTTCTTGACTAAGGCGTGTCCTTTTGAACTTTTTTTTTGTGGTCAGACAGTATTTCCTGCCTGAGTTAGCATCCGAAATTTGTGGCATCAGCCACATGTGCTGGGAACAAAAATACCTTTCTCTAATCTGAGATTCATCTTGTAAATATCTTTTAGCCATCTTGAGTAACTCTGATCTTTTTCCATAGGTCATTAGTAGGCGGCCCTCCAATCTGCAATGCCAACTGAAAAATCTAAATTGTTATTTTGTAGTTCCATATCTTGACAACACATTGTTCTAGATTTCTCTATTTTTTTGTCTGACATTTCTCGAATTCTGCCTGGAACGGATATATTTCATCAACTTGTGTATATAATAGCTGGCCCTGAGTATGCCTGTCTGCGAGGGCAGCTAACTAGTCCCTTCTGCAAATGCCTGCTCAGGCACATTTTTTCAACACCCACAGAGCCTTCCTGTAGCTTATAATGCAACTATGTTGAGCAGGCCTTAGAGTTTCTGGGAGACATGTCATCATCTGGCGTGATCAACTGACATCAAATGAAACTTATATATTCAACACTGAAATTGTTTCTGTCTTGTGGCTGGTGTGGTCTCCAAAATTTCTGTCTTGTGGCTGGTGTGGTCTCCAAAATTTCTGTCTTGTGGCTGGTGTGGTCTCCAAAATTTCTGTCTTGTGGCTGGTGTGGTCTCCAAAATTTCTGTCTTGTGGCTGGTGTGGTCTCCAAAATTTCTGTCTTGTGGCTGGTGTGGTCTCCAAAATTTCTGTCTTGTGGCTGGTGTGGTCTCCAAAATTCCTGTCTTGTGGCTGGTGTGGTCTCCAAAATTCCTGTCTTGTGGCTGGTGTGGTCTCCAAAATTCCTGTCTTGTGGCTGGTGTGGTCTCCAAAATTCCTGTCTTGTGGCTGGTGTGGTCTCCAAAATTCCTGTCTTGTGGCTGGTGTGGTCTCCAAAATTCCTGTCTTGTGGCTGGTGTGGTCTCCAAAATTTCCATGTTTATAGTTGTAGTAAGAAAAGTTTGTCAAACACTGATTTTAATAACATTTAAATGTACAATATCTCTATAACACTAAAGCTTTAATCTTGTATGGATGTATATTTGCTCAGGAGATACAACTTAAATGAAATATAATACGCCAACCAATTTCAGAGCATTTTATTTCTTGTGCCTTCAACCCCTGCCAAGTGCAATGCCAAATTTCAATAGAATTATAAAAGGGCTTCTTGACCTAGGACCATTTTTTTTCTGTTTTTACAACATTTTTAATAGCAAATTCAATATTTGTTTTCAATACACATTCTTTTATCAATCCATGTATATAAGCAAACACCTGCATATTATATTCCAACTATTATGTGTGCGAAAAATAATAAACATTCATAATACATTATAACAACATTATTAAATGAATTTAAATATAAATAATACAACATATTTATGCAATTTACTCTGCTACATTAGAACTTTTTTATAAACAAATATCTTAGATGTTTGGCAACTACTTGATAGGTGAAGAGGCTATGTGGGTGTGTCATTTGTAAATCATAATCTGTATGACTGGAAAATTACATCACATTACTTGATGATATATGACTAAATAGATACATGCTGATTTGCGGCTGTTATGTATTTTGAAATGAATGTTAGAAAGAAACAAGCATGTATAATAAAAAAATACTACTATTTCGAAAAAAATTAACTAGAAAAAATGAAACCAAGTATACAAAAAGGAGGCATCTATACTTTATTTCAATAAATATGAATCTCCTTTAATCAGATGATTGTTTTTTTTTTGTTTTGTTTTGTTTTATTTGGAATGACCATCACTTTTTGAAAATTATATGGCAAATACTAAAATTGGTATAAATTTTCACCTTGGGGATACGATCTCTTGAATGGAAAAGCCTTTAATGTGATATCGGCTTAAAATTCTATTCTCAAAAAAAAGTTAAATTTTTCCTACTTTTAAGGAGAATGTCTTCCCCTTCTGACAAATGTGGTGAATGTGCATAAGAAAGACACAAAAGAAGCTCTGAGTTATGTGCAAAAATATCTGTACAAAAACTAGTTATATCTGAGTTTCCCTGTTAGCAACAGAACATCTTGGTATGTCTAGTTATGGGCATCTCAAAATCCAGATCTGTCATCTGTCTCATGCCAATAAAAGAGATGAGAAAATTAGCAGTGTGCACTTGATGAGACTACATGTCCTATGAAGTTGCTCCATTGGATATTTTGTTCCCTTAAAGTTGCATGATGCCTACCATGCTGTGATTTCTGGGACAGTGTTATTTTGTTTTCACCTGTCTATTTCCATTCTTTGCCTGTCACCCCATAATTCTTGAGAGAGCAATTGGTTAGGTGTTCCACACATCCTTGTCATATTTTACAACAAATTCAGTGTTATTCATGGAATCAATATATGAATTGTTAAAAATATTAAATTTATTACAATGGTATCATATTAATAATTTTAATATGTTGAAAGTTTTGTCATTTTTTTCTTCTCTTGTTCTGTGTATCAAGGAATTGCATTTTTGCACAAATTTTGGAAACTCTTCTATTTATTAATTTATTGCATTTGATCTAATTAATATTATATAATGTGAGTAATAATAATTATTACAATAATTTGTATTGTAAATACAAATGAAAATATGTGTAATTAATGAAATTGATACTGTTACCTCATTTCGTATCATGAACTCTGTTTATAAGTGGTCGAGTTATATTTTAAAAGGCCTTTCTTATAATATTTTGTTTAACCCCTGTAACACTCACTATCCCATTTGAGGAGTGTGGGTATTAATCAGTAGAAACCTACAAGTAATACCTATAATTAATAATGTTTTTTACGTTTATAATTAATACTGGAGTTTGTGGCAGGCATTAATTAGTTTTTATCTTCTTTTGTTTTTTTTTTTTTTTTTTGATCAGTTACCTTTATTTATATATATATATATATATATATATATATATATATATATATATATAAGAGAGAGAGAGAGAGTGAGAGATATCAGTATGTGTGTATATAACAATAATAAAATTGTGTATCATTAAAGGAAAAAAGTCAACCACAGTATTTCTGGAAGAAAATGCTTTTAGAGTCATAGTTTTCAAGAAAGCATTAATAGATTAGATGAACAACTTACTCCTACTCAAAAGTTTTGCAGATATGATGCATCAGGGGGCTTTAGATTAAAATTGAATTTGTTTACAAAACTTAGAAATTTCTTTAAAAAAATTAAAAAAAATATATGATTTCTGTAAATTAATTCAATTTTACTATCAAGCCCCATGATGATTGGTCATCATATTTGCAAAACTATGAGTAGGGACAGATAATTTGTATCTTTTGGGATGAGCAGTTATCATTATCTGTGTGTAATATACACACACACACACACACACATATATATATATATATATATATATATATATATATATATTAAGATAATTGTTGGAATTTTTCCATTTCATAATATGTGACGTCATATATATGTATATATAATTTGAAAATTATAACATAAATATGTTATAAAATCACTACAAAAATACCTATTTTGTTTCAACACTTCTGGTGTCTTATCAAGTGATGGTGTTGAATGTAGAATAAAGGGTTTTAAAAGGTTCAAATTGACCAAACAGCCCTCAATAGGGGAAATGCTGTTGCATAAGCTGCAATGACCAATTAAAATAAAAGTATATGAGAATTCAAAATCTTAACAAACCTCATATATATATATATATATATATATATAGTTTATGCAAAACTAGGTAATCCGTATGGGTAAGACCCAAGGTGGATGATATCCAGAGAGCTCAATGTAAATTCAGTATTGGTGTTTCCAATTTCCCGCCGATATTCCTATGTATATCCTTTTCTCAACATTCTCTTTGGGGAAAATTGTTGCCTCATATATTGCATTTTCCGCCATGCATACTCCTTCAACTGGGCACTCTGATTCCCCCTCACTTCCTCAATTTACATATGCTTAATACGGCCCGTCAAAAATGTGTAAATTTCTTTTCATTTTTCATTTCAACCTTTGTAAGTAAAGTCTGATGATCCAGAGCCCTTTAAAAGGGTTGTGGTGAAATAATTTATTACATGGAACCTTAAAGTGGTCTGTTTTATTCATATATATATATATATATATATATATATATATATATATATATATATATATATATATATAAAACAAAAGACTGTTTTTGCAAAAATAAAAAAAATGTCCACTAGTGTATTTCTGGAGTTTTAAGGTAAATAGTCATTGTAATTAAAGTGCTCAATATTAAGAAACAAAGAATTAATAGTAAATTAAATAAAAAAAAATTATGAAACTTATCTTAACATTTTTGTATACAAATTCCTTTCTGTTACTGAAAAATTGAAGTTTTAGAGAAAATGGAAACAAAAAGGAAACTTATACTTAACATCAGGAAGAGACAGCTGAAATTTTTAGGAGACATAATGCGGAAAGAGGGCTTGGGAATTTGAAATGTAGGGTTTAAGAAAATACCAGGATGTAACTAGCATAAGTCTTGGCTAACATACCAACAGCATTAGTTCAGGATAATGACCGAGATTGTCAAGAATACTTGAGTAAAAACAATAAAAATAAACTTTGGACACTTCATACAAAATTTTGATCAAGATGTGCAATAATTTATTGGAAAAGTACAATAAAACGAATTAAACAGACATGGCCAGTTGAATTTAATAACACAACAAGCTACATAGTATTTATTTTGATTAACTAAGTTACTTAGAATGATTACTTCACTACATAAATAAATGTAAAACGTCTTTTTTTACAATGATGATTACAATGTCAAAGAGCCACTTGAGGTAGAAGCTTACAGAGTGAGAGGCAGTTTATTGTGGTTAAGTGGTTAAGATAGCAGTTAATCCTAGACTTGAACAGGTTATGATTGTGATGATTGGAGAAACATTGTCTTGGGAATTCTTTCCGCAAAGAATCAGTTTGTGAGAAGCTGCTCAAGTGGAACTTACATTTCACCAATGGAATATGAAGGAAATGAGAGTGATTCCCTACAATGGGCGTGGCATGGTGTGTCTTAGCCATAAAGTTCATCTGAGCACATTCCATAGAAATAGTGACAGAGCAACGAATAGCTTGTGATGTTTCATCTGTGAGAAAAGGGGTTGTAGATGGAAAATAATTTTTCACTCACAAGGCTGTAGAAATGCTTTTGGACTCTATCAAGCTTGGAAAGTGAAAACTGGATAGCAGTTAGCAATAATACAAGTGATAGTTGGCTATAAAAAGACACTTGATTATTTATAGCTAATTTGTTTAAATCAGGGGTGTTCAAACTTTTTCAAACAGAGCCAGATTTGATGAGGGCAAAGCAGTCTGCTTCATATTCTTTGAACCATTAAAATTAAATTCAAATGAACTATCTTATGTAAATTTTATTGCAAATAGTATATTTTCATTTCTTCACATGGATGACAAATAAATTTAAACAGGTTAAAATAACTGTTATATGAGAGGCCTATATAAGATGAATTAAAATATGTTTGAGAAAAAAAGGACTTTCTGGAAGTATAATGTATTTCGGGTTAATATTAAGCATATTATTGGTAATTAATGTTGTCTGTCAGCTTCTAAGTTAAAAACATATAAATAGAAACATAACACCAACATTAATTAAGAAATAGAAAACATAAAGTGTCACAAGTCCGAGTGTCCAAATGTATTTATTACTGATTTTGACCAACACAAAACAAATTCACTAAGATTTTAGAATTTATTTATCTCAGATGACCAGAACAAATAACTTGCCTGCACTAATGTGAAGGGTGATACTGGGATCTGGACTGCAGTACATAGGCCAGGTCTGGTTCAAAATTAGTGATTTTAGAAATTGGCTGGAAAAGGCCAAGGTCAGGTTCACACCGCCAGAGGGCAGCTGCAAAGTGCTGCTGCCATCTTTTGGTAAAACATGAAATTGTATTTCTTAGGCATGTACTTTACATACTCTGATTTAAATACTGTTGTGCCGTAAGTGATACATTCTATAACAGCGAATGAGGGCCATATGAAATTTAACCATGGGCCAGACTTTGGACATACCCATACCTGGTTTAAATAATACATTAACTATTGTTTGCATGACATGGCAATAATTTTAAGTAAAATGATGCACTAAAATAAGTAACCAAGTAATCGTTTTAAGTTCTCTGAATATCATTGCCATTTCATAAAACTTGTTTTAATATATGTATAATCTTAATGTTATACTTGCACTTTATTTTATTTTCAGGGTGATGATTCTGATGAAGATGAACAATGTGCTCTCAGTGATAAGTGGAAATACCAACGAAGCAGTCGTCGATGGTCCCGTATGGGTCTGCAAGTGGATCAACCCTGTGGTTCAAATCGTCCTTTCACTGTAAAAGGCAGTTCAAGCCATGACAGTCTGTTGACTGACCAAGACAATTACAGCCAGTTGGAAGATAGTCCAACCTTCTCCACAAATGACACAGCCCTTACGGAGTCTCTAGGGCAATCTGAGACGAACAGTAAGTCTAGTGTCACAGAAAGCCATACACCAAACATGCCAACTGCCGGCCATTCTTTCCTCAGCCCTAAACTATCTCGAGCAACCAGTTTCCGACCTGCTCGGAACTTACTTCGACGAATAGAAACACTAAGGAGCGGTGGGAGCTTACGCAATAAAAAGCCAATGGATTGCTTAATGATTAGTAGTCCAGTGATCACAGACACGGATAACATGAGAGAAAAAATCCGACATTTGAATTGCGTGGATCTTAATAATGGCCAAACAAACTCTCACGCACTCGTTTCACGGTCGAGATCTGCTGAGAATGCAATAAGGGCCAATTCTCCCGTTTCGTTAGACAACTCGACAGGCAGTGTAAATGAAGATAATTCTGAGTCGTACTTACTGCCATCAAGCACGGACAGCGTTTCAGATTACCGCGCAATTCCTACGAATAAGGTAAAGAACAATAGTACCAGTAACTTGACCGAAGTGTATCTCCTGCCTCCAGACTACAAGCCAGGTCAGTTCCCAAAAGTGATCAACAACGGTTATATCGAGACAGGGGAGGGGCACGGGATTAATTACAGAACGGGAAGTTTCAGTCTTGGGCGGGATGCAAAACGAAGGGACGCAGAATCGCGGCAGTGTGCAAATCTACGTGCAGAAAATTCAGTAAAGAGGGCCAGTATCTATGATAACGTGCCAACAGAGGAATCTCTGGAAGCTGACAGAAATGAACTGGATGAAATTCTTCAGAAACTCTATGACAATATCAATGGATTTACCCAAGCAGTTAGCACTGATGATTTTGCAGGTAAGTTTCTTTTCTTCATTGTCCATCTTCTCCAACCATTAAAAAGTATTTGTTTTTTATTTACCTTCTGACTATTATCCTCATCTTTGTTGTTATTAGCACATTATTTCAGCCATTATATAATACAATAATAATGATAATAAAATAATCAGCAGCTTGATGCCCTTCTTGGAGGACATTTCTAATTCTCACTGTCAGTGACACAGCAGAAAACATAATAAAAACATGCATCCCAGGTGCCATTTGTTTGGTGTTACCTGCTTGATTGTTTTTGTGTGTATTTCATCCTGGTTGTGTGAGTGTGTGTGTTTCATCCTGGTTTGTGCATTTTGCCCTGTGTGTGTGTGTGCGCGTTTTGCCCTGGTTCTGTGTGTGTGCGTGTGTTTCATCTGGGTTGTGTGTATGTGTGTGTGTGCATGTGCTTTGTACTGGTTGTGTGCGCGTGTGCTTTGTACTGGTTGTGTGCGCGTGTGCTTTGTACTGGCTGTGTGCGCGTGTGCTTTGTACTGGCTGTGTGCGTGCATGTTTTGTACTGGTTGTGTGTGTTTTTTCATCCAACATTTATATTACTTCAAACATTAATATTTTGGATGTTTAGTGTTTAGTATTAAAAATAAGAGACTCCATTTTCATTTATTAAACACTGTGTATTATGGCTATCACCCAGCACATTCAAGAAACCCTAGTAAAGAAAATGTGTTCTTCAGCAGTAATCAAACCTGCATCCTCCTTTGTAGGGAAAACCACCATTTGATCTAGTGTACTTTACTGCTCAACCACAAAGAGAATCTGCTTTCCTCAAAAAAGGGAAAATAGAACCATGTTTACTATGACATTCTTATGGTCAATGGGTAAAGAACACCGGATCAAAATGGTGGTTTCCCTTACAAAAGTGGATGCGGGTTCATTTCCTGCCGGAGCAAACATTTTCTTTACTAAGATTTCTCAAGTGCAATGGCAAAGCATATCGATAGATGATAGCTGTCATAGACACTGTTTAATAAATAAAAATAGGCGTCCTATTACAAATACAATGTGTCCACTATAATATATATATATATATATATATATATATATATATATATATATATATATATATAATTAATTCAAAATGTATTATAGTGGACACATTGTACTTGTAATATATATATATATATATATATATATATATATATATATATATATATATATATATATATAAGTATTTAGACAGCAATATTTATTAAATTCCACTGTCAACGTCTGTCTATTCAACTTTTTACTATATTCTCTCAAAGAAAAAATAAAAGATTACAATATCCAAGGATAACAGTGAAAAATACATGAACTGTGGGCATTTGGTTGATAGCTTCAATCCTTATGTAGAATTGGGAATTGGAATATCATAAAAATTTGAATAGACAGAATTGACAGTGGGATTTTATATATATATATATATATATATATATATATATATATATATATATATATATATAGTCCATCACAGACTGACTGTTTTGCTGTATCACAGTTTGGCTAGACGTCCGATTGTTTCAAGCCATGATCGCAACGCAACTGACTTGACATCAGTCAGATACCTTACCCCTAGGCCATCGTTGCACACCAGAAAGGAAGGGAATTTTAACGTTTTAAGTATGTAATAGCAGGAATAGAGAGTATGTAAATAAAATGTGAACATTGACGTCAACACCCAGAGGCAACAGTATGTTTCATGCTAAATTCATTCATCTGGCTGAAACAATTGCATTTAGCATAAAATGGCCTATCACCTCTGGGTGTTGAATTATTAATTTTTTTATATATATATATATATATATATATATATATAATAACATTTTTTCCTCACTGGTAGCATGACTTGAAGCTTCATGGCACAACACAATCTTTAGGGGCTGAGTTAAGACTAACCATAACATAAATTTTGTTAAATATATCTGGTTATCGTAATGATTATTATAACACCAGCATTCATTGTGTGATATTATATATATATATATATATATATATATATATTCAAACAAGTCGCCAGCTACTCTCATTTCCTAGGCACACAAGCAATGCCAGCCAATCTCTGTCATAGGCTCCTACTCAGGCACATTTGTGTTTATTCGATTCATAGACAACCTCTTGATGACTTGTAACTTCATGCTACCACAGCCATCAAAAGATGTTCCACCTACCTAATACACTCACTTGGCGTGGGTCAACTCATGTAGTGATTTTCAGACATTTTTCCAATTCCAAATGTGCTGTACACTGGGATCACCTCCTGAGACCAATAGCATCAAGAAGTCATCTTCTTGACTAACTGACCCTGATGAGATTCAGAACATTCTAACCTCTTTGCTGGCCAGGCCATGTGTGTGTACACACTCACACACCGTTTATGCATATTTGACTTGTGTTGTGCCTTATCTGATTAGTGTTTCCTTCCCACAGTAACCTGTGACTATTTTTTTTTTTGGCAGGCTCAAAGTGAGGGAAGGTGACATTCACATATTTAAAAATCTCCCCATCCTTCAATATAGGAAATTACTCCTTTTCTTTCTCTCTCTCCACCCTACCCCCAACTTGCCATGTATGTCCAAACCCCAGTCTGAAGAATTACTGAGAGTGTTGACACTTTGGTTTTATTAATCCAGTCAAGTGGGCTTCACTCCTGACAGCTGTGTGACTCTGAAGTAGATCTACTTTGTAGCATACACTCAACACCCTGTCATATATTGTCCAGTAAATACAAATGCTCAAATGACTACACTCTTTCATAACATAATATGCATTAAAAGGATACAGAATTGGGGCCAGTGGGGGAGACAGTTGAAGCTACTGGAACCTTCTTTGTTTTATATATTGTAACCTTTTTGCATATATTTCATATATTCTTGGTTTGGGATAAAAGAAACCTATTTCAGTAGGATTTTCCCTAAATTATAGTTTCTAATTATGGTTTTGAAATATGGATCATATTACTTTGAAACCTCTGGTTTTCATCTGATCAACAAAGTTAAGCAACATTGAACCTGGTCAGTTCTCAAATGTGTAACTACTGACCACTAAGGAATCCCAGGTGTTGTAATGCTATGCAACAGGCCTAGCAAGTTGCTAATGAGAATATAATCTGGCTACTTATACTAACAGAAGACCTCAGTACATGAATGTCCTTCTGGATTGACACGTCACTAGACCTACCTGTTGGTGGGTGAGGGAGGGGTGAGTGTATATATGGAGAAAAATGTTGTTTTCACATGTTGGATCTCAAGGTTTATTTCCCTTGTTATCCGAGAGTCCAAATATTATATCTTAATTTTGTTACAAGTGACTTTGTTTTTATATTATTTCGTATATAAGACAAGGATATCATAGGTAGTATTTATTATCCATGATCCACCTGTGTGTCATTCAGTACCAGAGTCTGTTTTACAACCCAGAGTCCTACATGACCAACACAAATGCATGGTACATCTCTTTGTATGTAAAAATAAAAAATGAACCAAAAACAGTTGAAATTCCAAGAGGAAAATGAAATAAAAGACAAAAAATCAAAAATATTTTAAGTTTTTTATAAAAAGAAACATGGTTCTGGTGTCCAGGGTCTTATAAGCAACTAGCAGTAGAGCCCGGCGTTGCCCAGGGATGTAACAGTAAGAGATAGATCAAGTATCGACCATCATAAAGACTGAAAAATAAAATTGACAAAGATTATTGTTTAAGATTGACGGACACGCATGTCTGAATTAGTTTTTTTTTTTTTTTTACGAATTGGTCAAACCCAAACTCAGACAAAAACATTGTTTTCAATCGTTATGAGTCTGCCAATTGAACAGAATTTTATTATAAACAATTGCCTTGTAAAGCATTCTGAATGTAAAAATAAAGAAAAAAGTGTGCAAGACAATAAGAAACACTACCTGCCAAAAAAAAGTGAAGTTTTGAAATCAATTGAAAAATGTAGGAAATCCGATCCCATATATAAACGAACACACACACACACACACACACATACGCACAAACAACCTGGGTTTTATAATAAGTATAACTCGATATGAGTTGTCCCCCTTTCATTCTCGTGACAGCAATGCCTCTTAATTGTGTTTTCAAATTGATTTTGTGCAAAAACAATTGTGTTTTCCAATTTTTGGCACTGTCAGAACCACCGCAAGGTAATTTTATGTAGTCCTGTGAAGTTTTGTTGAAATCAGTTGAAAAATGTAGGAAATCCGATCCAATATATAAACGTACAGACACACACACACACAACCTGGGTTTTATAATAAGTATGATCAATCATATTATCCCACTCCCAATAATCCTCATAGAAATGAAATTGGAAAACCACCTATGTGTTGGTCATTTAGGTTATGCAGACATACCACAACTACTTTCTGGTGGGTCGTGTGGGAGCCAGTATGTAAAACTGACACCTAGATGATATGGATTAAACTGATACCGCCTTTGTTTTCCATATTTTGCAACCATTTTGCTTAAAGTTCATATTTTTGTGATTTCAGATGAAAACTTGGAAATTTTTGATAATTATAGTTTGTAATTATAGTTTTGATGCAAAAATGAAGAAAACCCAAGTCTTATCTCAAAAAAAAGAATTTCCGTTCTCTGTGCTGTCCATTGGAAAAGCAAATCGAAATCAAGATCTCGACTTTGGTAGGCGTTGAAATATGGTAATTGTTTGTGCTTCTCGATCAATCACAACCTTTCTTATTGCAATAAAAGAACGCTACTTTTGGACCACAGGATTTCTTGGCTCTTTGTGATGGGGGAAAAGGTAGCTGTATGTTGCGACATGTGATGTGGATTTTTTTTTTTTTTACCCTTTTGATTTATGCCTCACTCCTAGCATTTTCTGATGTTGGGCTTGCAAGACTGAATTATGACCCTTGACCTCAGGCTTATGATTTTTTTTTATCTGAACCTCCTTATTGCTATTTACCTCTTGTTTAAACTGATACCAGAAGGATATAGGGTAAAAAGTAACCTAGACAGCAACTTTCACTTGAAGAGGAGTATTTATAAGTAGAAAGTAAACTGAGATGTAGAATAATACATCGTCAGGATGTGGTCAATCATGGCTCTGCACAACTTTGTGTACTTTGTAGCTCTTTTTTTTTTTTTTTTTTTATCTCTCTTCGGTTCCACCTGTTTAAACTTGAAATAGCTGAATGCAACTGCCACTTCTACTCCAACAGTTTCTTTTCTCACACTTCCTCACCTGTGGAACTCTCTTCCATTTACTTCCTTCCCTGACAATTACAAACTTCAAAATTTTAAATGCACTGTCAGTCGCCATCTTCTAGAATCCCATTCATCTTTTGTCCTTTCCTCAACCCTTCCTAGTCTTTTCTTTGACTTTCAATCTCTCTAGCCCCCTGCGTACTAGTAGTATTCCCTCCATGCTTGGAGTGAAACGATTAAAAATAAAAATCCTTGTTCTACGAACTATTTATAAAAACTCAGTAGATAGGTTATGCACTGCTCTTTCTTCTGTCCCTCTTGCCTAAATAATGTCCTGTGAGTGTCAAATTTTCTAAGCTCTCTTTCCTCATTATGTACTCTAGAAATTTCAACCATCTCTTTCTGATTAAAACTATAATTGTCCTTTTTGTTTCTGTGAGAACAGAACATAGAAATAGAATTCTTTTTTAATTCTTAAATTTGATTCCAATCACTTCATTCTTTGCAAACAATTCTTTCAGTTGTTTATGATATACTTCTTTTTGGTTTGAATTCCACATTTGATGCTTTCTCTCTGAAGACGCTTATATTTCCATTCCAATAAGCGTATGAAAAACCTGCTGTTGCATTTTTACTCTAATTCTTTCAGTAATAATGTGTGGAAGCAGTTTGTTTTTTTGTTTTTTTTTTTAAATTATTAATTTTCTAGGTTTAGAATCATTGTCACGCACTGCAACAGAACTGAATTTTATTGTCTATTTTTTATTAACATTTCCATCCTCACACTCATTACCCTCTACATTATTACTAGTTTTACACTAGAGTGAGTGGCCCTGGTTAAACGTAAATAAATGGTAGAACTGCCCAACAAACAGAATTGGCAAAGTTTGCAATAAACAAGAAAAAGAAAAGAACAGGGCAAAAAATAATATAAAGCAAGCAAACCATATATATAAGGCAAATTAACAGTAATAAGGCAAAAAGTTCACAAACTAAAATTTGGAGTTGACACAACACACAAGCAAATTCGGATAAATGAACATAGTCTGTCTTGTCTTGAAGCCAGGACGCTGAGTCATATGAAGCCAAGAACTGGCCTA
>CAHIKZ030000575.1:970000-995000 GCA_903632075.3 Acanthosepion pharaonis | reverse complement strand
TATATATATATAGATAGATAGATAAAAGGCAGGATGTGTGTGTGTGTAACGAATGCACGGCCGCAGTTTTCGACGGATTTGCACCAAAATTTTCATGCACATGCTCCAAGTTTGCATTTCCCAACTCCCATCAATAGTGGAAATAATCAATTTTTTCATGCTTCTATGGCAGTTTTTATGTAGTTTGCGGTCATTTTCTACTGGCCAGAATGAGAGCCTATAGCTGGCTGGCACGAATAGGCAGGAAGATTCCAACAGCTAACTGACACGAATGTTAACTAGCATGCTAGCACGCAAAAAAAAAATCGATAGCTGCATTAATCACAAGTGGGAAAAATTTAAATCTGCATGGCACTTTACTCCAATTGGCTCATTAAACACTTAAACTCAACGTTCATTCTGATTCTGCAGAACTGGGTTGTGTGTGAAAAAGCATTTGCTGTTAACATTCTTTTTTCATTCGGTTTTTCCAGTTATGAGTCCTTTTTTAAAGCTGATCGTTTTGTGTTCATTTTGTTTAGTTCTTTTATCGTAACAGATTTAATGTTTAGTATAGAGCTTAGAAAAAATTTGCAGTGTGAGATAGGCAAGAAGTAAGGCATGGAGCAACATCAACACGGCAAAGGGCACTCCTTTAAAGGCAAGGAAGGGCAAAAAATATTTTAAGTCAAGTGATAGCAGTTGCTGTATAAAGTCGTACGATTTTTGAATCAAGCACGGGCAACGCCGGGCCATGCTGCTAGTATATATATATAAAGTTGGGAGTGGGGAAAAAATATTAATGAACATACAAATTTTTAATTTATTGTATTAATGAATAAACATAATTTTCATATAATTAACTGTACACGGATGCATAATAACTAAATATGGATAAAAACATAAAAAATTTTGATTAAATCCCATTTATCCCTTTTGATGGGTGAAAAAATAATTATACAATGCAAACTTCAGATTTTAAAACTTTTAAATACCTTTAATACTTGAGATTATTCAAGTGGAATATTCTAGGAAGTTTCAATGTTATCAGTAGTTATTTTTAGCCTTTTTTTTTTTTTAGCCTATACAAATGTTTTAGATGTGTGTGTGTATATATATTCTGTTAACAACAGACAGACTGTTTTGCTGTTTCACAGCTCATCAGTGTCACTAGACATCTGATTGCCTCAAGCCAAGGTCGAAACAGAACTGAGTTAGTATCAGTCAGAGATTTTAATCATAAGCCATAGGCGCATGACAGGGATGAAGGTAAATTCAGGCATATTTATGTTTAAACATGCCAGTGACTGGAGAACTTGATTCATCTTAACAAAGAGTCTTGCATCAGCAGCAACACACCACCGTGTAAGAGACCTGTTTTTATGTGTGTGTATAGAGAGAGAGTGAGAGGATCACATACTTTTATACATGAATGTATTTACAAATATATATATATATATATATATATATATATATATATATATATAAGTCTTTGGTATATGACATGAACCTTTTTTGAGGAGTGTGAAAATAGAGATATGGATAGGGATCTTTACTGATCTCATATTTTATTTATCCAGGCCCAGTTGTATATGTAATCATGTCAACAGGCATTAGATGACTGTTATCCAAGCAATTGATAACCCAGCCTTTCCATTATATCAGGCAAACATATAGGAAGGGATTTTAAATTTTCTGCATCTGCAAAATTACTTTGTCAACCACAGATTTCTTAATTCTGTTAGATTTTCATATGATTTTTTTATTAATTCTGGTAATAATTCTTAAGTAGGAAATAATCTAATTGGTGGTGGCAACTTGTTTTCATCGTTAATTTTATAGTTAAACATTGAAAACAGTCTTAAAACATTTAATAAGTTATAAAAAGTTCATAAGTAAAAAAGATTGATTTTGATTTAAGTGATTTTAGTTTTCCTGGCAAAATCATTTATCAAACAGGAAATATAGATGTCTGAAAATCGCTACTACATTGGCCTGATTTTGGTTAATTAACCCAACACATATATATATGTGTGTGTGTATATGTGTATATATATATGTGTGTGTTTGTATGTATACATATATATCTATGTGTGGGTGTGTATATATATGGGTTGGATAAAATAATTGGAACACTTGTTAAATTCAAAGAAAATTTATTTAATATGGAGTTGGTCCTCCTTTAGCCTCACAGACAGCTTCCTGACTTCATCCAGAGGAATTTTCAGTCATTCTTCCATTAAAACCTTCTCCAGCACTTTATGACACGATGATAGAGGATAGCGGCTCTTAACTTGTTGCTCCAAAATGCATCACAAATGTTCAATAATATTGATATCTTGAGATTGGGGAGGCCACTCCATGTGTTCTCGCTCACTTTTATGCTCTTCATACCAATTCTTAACCACTGCAGTGGCATCTTCCAAGACGGTAATGCTCCAATAATCATTATCATCTTGGAAGATGCAGTCACCATCAGGAAATAAAGTCTTAGCCATTGGATGAACATGATCTCCCAAAATGTTCAGGTAATCTTTGCTGTTGATTCTACCATGCAGGGCAACTAATATATATATATATATATATATATATATATATATATATATATATATATATATATATATATAGTTGTGGTTGTCCTGGGACCTTGCTTTAAATCACTCTATAGTCAATTTTTCAGGACGGTGACTTGATATTATCATTCTGGAGGTGATCCCAGTATTCAGCACCTTTTTGAAAATGCCTGAAGATCATAGCATTAAAAGACACAAACCTTGTATGGTAATACTTCATTCCCTGAAGAGGGGCAAGAACCTCCAAAAGCAGCCACCTCTAGACTTGAGTATGAAGCCAGCCAGTGTTTAGTTACCGACTAAACAAAACAAAACCAAACCATAAATAACCATATTTAAATACAGGAAGAATCATAAGGGCCATTTATTTCAGCTAATACTCTTTTCCTGTTATCCAAGGATTGTTAGCAGACAGAAATTAACCCTTGTGTCACAGATTGTCCATCTCATTTTCATTTCAGTTGAGTGTGTGTGCATGTATATTTTAATTTGATGACACGCCTACAAATATTCCTACAAAATTTGAAAAAAAAAAATTAAATATAATTCTGTTTATTATCGAATAATTTCTGAAAAATTCATAAAATCTTATAATTATCAGATTTTCTTTGGTTTAAATTTTAAAAAAAAATTTCTTCTCCAACTTTGATTTTATGTCTCAGCCCAGGTTAGCAGTTGTCAAAACGGAGTGTAAATGGAATATATTATTCTAGGGTCTTATTTCAAGCTTATCAAAGTGAGTGTACATGCTGCTTACATATACATTAATTGCTACAAACACGTATGTCACTCATGCTCAGCACAGCTGTACACATATACACTATATATGCACATACAAAGTTACACATAGACAGTGTTTGAAAATCTTTCATTTCTTTTATGATATGGATTAAAATGAAACTAGATAAACAAGAAAGTGCTGAAATGTCCTCAGCTCAACCAAAACCTTCTTGCCCTTTGAAAATATCATTCTGATGTCGTTTACTCAGATTTTAGAAAGTTGGTCAGGCCAAGGACTTTTCAATACTCTATTTGTAGAAAATGTATAGAGCATGATATTTCAGTAATTTTAAGTGGATTGTATTTATCAACATTAGGAGGCATGGTGGAGTAATGGATAGCAGCTTGGATTGGGGAATCAGAGAACCAAGTTTGAATTCCATTACTTTCACTTAATACTTCAATTCAAATCTACTATATAGTATTTGGAAAATTTAAAGAAAAAAAAATTATATAGTATCTCTTCCACATCTGAGTGACAAGAGCCACTGTGACAAATTTTGTGGAAACATAGTAGATGCTAAAGTATTTCAGAGGGACCTCCTGGCTGACATCATATCAGGTATGAGGATTCATACCTTGGGAAAGGTATGAATCCTCTTCTTCTCCCTACCTGATATGGGTAAATAGTAGGACCAACTGGATTCTATAGCCTTGGGTGACAACCAGTCTAGGAGAAGGTAATGTTGAATTCAAAACAAGCCTGGCAAAGGTTGGGTTCTGTCGGGCTTTCTTGACCAAGAAACATCACTTCTACTGTGGCTGCAGTACATGTGGTGACCCCTGATGGGTCATGGAATTCATAATCATGTGATTTATCACATTATTAAAGTGAGATTTTTGTGAATACTGGAAAACAGAAAATTGTCCTGTAAACTTTTAAGAATTGCTTTAAAAAAAAAATTCCTCCTCCTTTGACAGCTAACAACTGGTGTCTACTATATACTGTATTACAAAATATCCTTATTTTCAAAGAAAAATGAAACATCAATTAAGCAATTATCAATGTTACGTGAGTTAACTATTCCAATTGGTGTTGTGCCTTTCACATTGAAATATATTCTATTGTTATAAAACATTCAAGGGAACAAAACAATTCCAAAGATTCACAAAAAGAAATGAGTTTTCATGAGGAAAAAATTCCACAAACTGGAAGTTTTATCATCAAGAAAAAAATCTAAAAAAATGGAAAGTTTTATCATCACAATCTTTGTTATTAAGATGGAAGACCAAAAGATTTTTTGATTATTAAATTGTATGTTATGATCTTTTTTTAGAAAATTTAACATTTTGGTTAAAAATTTTGTTTTTCTTGCATCAGTGGAGTACCATAAATTAGTATAGGAAATTTTAGCAGCTTTTTTTGCGGTAAGAAACACATTAATTTGGAAATTCTTGCAAAACTCACATAACTGTCAGGTTTTAAAAAAACTTCCAGGAATTATTCACAGATGAATGAAATTATCTTGCAAATCTTTCTTTTTTAGAAAATCTTAGTAAAAATATTTTTTTTTTTTACATTTGTTACTCCCCACATAGTTTTATGAAAATTTGAAAAATTCATTTTTGTACTGCTTAATGTTTATATTAGTTAAAAGCGGAACTCCTTGGAGAATTTAAATCATAATTTGTTTTTACAAAATATGACCCCCATTTACCAAAAATCTGCTCTGAATCATAAGATTAAAAAATGCAATAAAACTAAGACATTATTTAAGTAGAAAAGCTTTTAATTGCTTTTATGAATAAGATATATTATGAATGCTATTGTCTTATAAAAAAAAAATTTCTATGAATAATGAATTTTTGCAAGAATTATTTTAATTTATTTAAATTTTAATTAGAATTTTAAATCTTAAAATTCTGTATTAATTTGTACTAGTTAGCTGATATTGTTAAGTAAAAACTATATTTACTAATGATAAATGGAAAAGCTTACTACAATTCAGCAAGGCCCCAAAATTTTAAGAATTTTGCATTTTTATATATGTATAAAGGTGCAGATTTTTGAAAATATGGATGTCCATATACAACTTTATCAGGAAATAAGAACTGTAGTAAATTTAAAGTCAAATTACCTAATTCAATATTCAGAGAATATTTTCATAAATCTTGAGGATTACTGGGTAATTAAAAATTATATAAAAAAAGTGCTCACATTATATACCTCCAAGTAATTTTTAAAAATATGTCCCCATAGAAAAAAGTTAAACTTCTGTCTGTTGGTCAAGCTGTCAACACCTTAAATAAACATCTACCTCCATGTTAAAAAATGTATTTCTGCAATATTTTAAAGTAAAAGTAAGTAATATTTGTTTCAAATCAGATTAATTAAATTTTAAATCAGCTAATATTTCTCAAAAAGTTTCAGAAAAGTATATTTTATAGTGATTTAAAAAGAAAAAAAAACCTCCTTCCAGTTAATATAAATTAGTTTTTGAAATACAACAAAGTATTTGGTTTATTGAAAATAGTAAATTTAATCTATTAGCTTGAAATTTAAACTGAAATAAAAACTTAGAGAAAGATTTTTCATTTTTAAAAAT
This sequence comes from Acanthosepion pharaonis, assembly GCA_903632075.3. NCBI lineage: Eukaryota > Metazoa > Mollusca > Cephalopoda > Sepiida > Sepiidae > Acanthosepion > Acanthosepion pharaonis. The sequence continues at coordinate 989,122 of CAHIKZ030000575.1, read as the reverse complement.
TCATAGTAAACCTTAGGTATTGCATTTCTTTGGAGGTACCTTATATATGGCCTGTGTATATCCTACACACACGTGTGTGTGTGTGTGTATATATATATATATATATAGATAATTAGCTTTGCTGCATAGATGTCAAACAGATTTTGACATTAAATTTTTAGGTAAGAAATGCTTCTTATACACCAAAATATACAGTAATAATTACCATTGTGCATTTATTTAAATCTTTTGTGTCACACGCTATAGTGGGAAGGGAAATAAATCAACTTATGAATAGTTACTTCCCTTAATCATTTTAATAATCTATACAAGTATATTTGTTTATTTAACCAAATTTACTTCCCAAGCAAAATGAACCATTTAATTAATCTGTTTACTTACTAATACAACATTTGTTAGACGGAAGTCTTATTTGTTCAAGCCTTTCTTCTGATGCACCTTAGTCTACTAAGTGATCATTTCAACTTGGACTTGATGAAGTAGGCTTTGTTGTTGCTGTCTCTTTCATTCTATTACTAGTCTTTTTCTTTCAAGAGAAGTTTCCATTTTAAGTCACTGTAATATTAAACAGATGCAACTTTTAACATGAAAAAGCTATTTTTTTTTATATATAATGCAAAAGAGTAATCAATTAATCATAGATTCCATTGACCATATAATATATATATATATATATATATATATATATATATATATATATATATATAAAATGAACAGATTAATTAAAGAGTTCATTTGCCTCTACTTATGAATTGTGTATCTCCGCTTTATTGGAGCTCAATGCATCATTTCAACATTTTGTTCATAGCTTCTCAATATTAAAACTTCCTAACCATTCTTACATTTTATATGGCACTGGTGTACTAGTTTATATAAAAATCTGCTTTGTCTGCCACTCACATTATGAATGAATATTTTGATGACAGGGGAAAGAAAATTTTTCAACACTTTGCTACTTGCAGACCAAACATGTTTTCTCCTGCACATTCAAAGTAATTTTTTTCTTTTTTACTGATGGTTATATTTCTATCAGGGTTGACATGAATTCTTTATTCATTCTTCACACACACACACACACACACACACACACACACATATATATATATATATATATATATATATATATATATATATATATGCATGTTTCATTAAAAATGACAGACAAGGTACTACAGTTAAGCTTTTTATTTAATTTTTCTTATGTTCGAACAAGAGCTTTATTTTCTGGACAAAGGGTGTGTAAAAACTGTTTTAAATTTCTGAGTGCTTTCAGCTATACCTTTAGCCATTATCAAGGATGATTCGATTTTGCAGCTTAATTGAGTGTGTGCATTATGTGTATGTCTTAGTGTGTGGTAGGGAAGTTTTTAATTTCCGAATACAGTTAGCACATTCTGGCTTTGTTCGTAGTTAATATTGTTAAGAGTTGGCTTTTTCTTTTTTATTATTAAAGCTTCCATTATTTTTAGTCTTTTTTTTGCAGATGTATGCAGTTAATATATTTGTTTTTTCTACTAGTACATTTCTAATGGAGTTTGGTAAATTCGTGTGTGTGTTTAAATGGGTTATTTATATATATATATATATATATATATATATATATATATATATATAAAGCTTAAAAGCCACCTTAGAAAGCAGCAATTAAGCATACACCATTAGATTTTGAGAAATGGATAGAAATATTCATAATTGATGGGTGTACAAATAATTTTATCATTGACTATATATATATATATATATATATGAATTAGAAAATGGACATTGAGGTCAATGTCAACTTTTGTATTTACATATACTCTATCCCTGAAATTAATCACTTTAACCCCTAAATATAGAATACCTTAAAATTATATCTTTTATCATCTCTCTCTCTCTCTATATATATATATATATATATATATATACACACACCACACACACAATCTGGATTCTTGTGTTGTTTTCAATGTATGAAGGTCAAGCAGTTCAGCTCTGTTCTTAGAACCAACAGCCAGACTACTTGCACTTATTATTTGATTATAGTGGTGAAGGCTTGTGCAGAACCAACCACACTTTTTGGAAGAGCCATATACAGAGAACTTGTGCACAGTATGACACAAGGTTCCAAATGGCCTTCCACAGGTTTTGAATTCAGAATTGTCCATATCCTAGACTGTTTGCCAACCAAGGCTATGAGTAAATAGTAGGACAGACCGGGTCCTATATATATATATATATATATATATATATATATATATATATATATATATGGTGCATTTAGACAGCCCTTTTTCATTTACATATGCTTGGCTAAAGACCAAAGAAATTACACAAGAAACAAAGAAAATAGTTCAACATATATATAAAAAAAAGAAATAAACAAATAATCTCTTTTTGTGTCTGTATGTGTGCGTATATATATGTATGCATTGCATTTTTTTGTCTTTGGGCAGCAATCCTTCTTTCAGGCACGTTTTATTGAATATGACAGATAAGGTGCTTTGATTTAGTTTTTATACAATTTTTCATGTATAGTGTTGCAATCTGAACAAATCAAACTTACTATTGAAATACTACATTGGAGGCTCAGCTCTTATATATGATGTCAGCCAGGAGGTCCCCCTGAAATACCTTAGCATCTATTATGTTTCCACAAAATTTGTCCCAGTGGCTCTTGACACTCGGATGTGGAAGACACACTATATAATTTTTTTTTCTTTAAAGTTTTTGTCTGTAAACTTTTCAAATACTATATAGTAGATTTGAATTGGAGCATTTTTTTTTTTCATTTCATGGCAATAAAGTCACTAAGACTCATGAGTATTAGAGGATAAGAATAATATTATTAAAAAGAGGACAATAATAAAAAAAAAAGACTTAAGAAGATGACAATTAACATTCTATTTAAATTTTTGAAGATCAAAGTTAACTGGAAAGCAAGAAGCTGGGAGAGAGTTCCACAAGCGAGAAGTGTGAGAACAGAAACTTTTAGTATAGAACTTATGGTTACATCTAGCCATTTGAGCTGTAAAATGATGAGACCTTACCAGTCTAGTACTGTGTTTAAATCCATAAAGTCTGGGTACAATAGAGGAAAGTTCCTTAGAACAATTACCATGAAAGTATTTATCAAAAAGGTTCAGGGAAGCTACAGGGTAGTATGAATTTGTTTTTGCCATAATGATTGTTGGATATTTTTTATGTTAAAATACTAAATTACACATGGTCAGTTATCCACTAACAGTTCCCAGTACAAATATTGCAATTTGTCAAAACATTTTTCTATAATGTCAGCATAAGTAAGCAGTCAACATTTTTTTAAAAAAAACATCAACTCTGGACAGCAGCATGTTTCTGGCACATACATATCTGTTATGTGTGTACATATATGAGAAAGAGATAAATAGATATGAATATATAATATGAATACTTACGTTTGTGTGGTATTATACACTATTTAGATATGTGTAAATACATATGGGATTTATGTTGAGTGTGTGTTGGCATTATATAATGCAAAAGCAGATCATATTTCCTGTTGATGTCCCTGTAAACCATAAACACGCCTGCTTATTAAAACAATAACAAAAAAAAAAATGTGGGTGGCCTACTCTTAATGTTTGATAGTTTACTGCGACCATTAAGACATAGATTTAATTTGGGAATTATTTTGCAATACAAAATTAAACAATTGACTCCACCACAGTGAAAAGAGTCCTTGTCAGTGATGAATTATTTATTAGTGCTATTTGACTTGGGGGGAAACTGCCTTCGAGAGCAACTGACATTTTAAAAAAAAAGGTGGGGGTGTTCATATTAAAACAAATTTATCTGCCTAGCCTATTCAGAAAACATCCTTTTTAAGTCAGAAGTTTTATTATATGACTTCATATTAAATTAATAATCTATAAATTAAATTTAATAATTGCAATAAAAGCAGAAATGCCAGGATCAAACAAGTGGGAAGAGGGAAAATAATCAAAACAGTTATAGTTACCATAAAGAAATTGAAAAACAAAAAGGGGTGAAAAAAATGCTTAACCAGTTTTGATTCTGCTCTCATCAGAGCTCTATCAAGGAATGAAATGTGTGTAGTAAATAATAGGAAACCAAAGATAATAGATCATATATATATATATATATATATATATATATATATTCAGTGATGCATGTTTCATTAAATAATATAGACAAGTTTTGTCTATTTTATGTAAATTCTATTCATATCATCTGATAAGCTTAATAACATTATCATTAAAAGAAGAAAGAAAATCACCATATTGATACATGTTTTTTTAATCCTATCTAAGCTTTCAGCTTACATAAGCCATCATCAAAGATGACAATAACATTAAAATATATTGAACAATACACGGACATGGCAATAATGATAGTCTGTTTTTGTTTGCATGGAAGATTTCTAAGCAAAAACAAACTCGTGCATACGAGACGCTGGAAGTGAAAATCACACCGCAGCTCATGACGTCACACATGACAACGCGAGAGTGAAAATGAGAAGTATTAAGTATTGAAAGCCGTTGGTATAAACCAATGGCTTCTGTTACCAATTATGGGCATTTAAGGATATTTGTGGAGATTTCATAGTTTATTTTGTTCAGGTTAGGTTTCAACTGTTTTATGTATATAGCTTCAAGAATTTTTAGTTTTTGTTTATTGTTTTCATGTCTAAGTATAGTATAACTATACTTAAACATGAAAACATTTACATAAAATAGACAAAATTTGTCTATATTATTTAATGAAACATGCATTAATAAAAAAAAAAATGCTGCCTAAATACACACACACACACACACACACATATATATATATATATATTAGTGAATATGTATAATATCCAATGTTGATAGCACAACTCAAGTTTCATGCCATTGCTGCAATCTTCAGGCACAAATACAATCTAACCATTAATTCACATTCTCATGGTGATGATTCAAAAATGTGTGTTAAAACTTGTTAATTTAATTATTGCTGCCTAAAATATTAGAATTAACTAATAATAATTTATATCATTTAAATTCATAACTTCAAAAGGTGAAGAAATTTAAATTACTATTAGTTAATATCATCACCACGAGAATGCAAATTAATCGTCAGATTGTATTTGTACCTGAATATTGCAGCAACTGCATGAAACTGCATCATGTTATTGACATTGGAGATTATGTATATTCACTAATATATACTTATACCTCTGTTTCATAACATTGATCACTGTATTTATAACACCTCTGGAAGAAATATATTTATACACATGTAAAATTTTTCATGCATGTATGTATGCTTTCATCACACGCTGGCACAGTGGAGTAGTGGATAGCAGCTCGGATCGAGGAATCCTAGAGCCAAGTTCAAATTCCAATTGAATCTGTTACATTCACTTAGATTCTAATACTCTTGGGAAAGGTATTAATCCTCTTCTTCTCCCTCCAACTAAGGGTAAATATCAGGATAGACTGGGTTCTATAGCTTTGGATGGCAACTGGTCTATGAGAAGGAAAACTCTGAATCAAAACCTGCAGAGGTTTGTTTGGGGACCTTGTAGTATGTAGTGCACCAGGTTTCTGTATTTGCTCTTCAAAAAGTGTGGTTCACTCTGCACAAAGCCTTCACCACTATAATCAAATCATTTGTGCTGGTGTATGGGCTGTTAGTCCCTAAGAACTGAGTTAAAAAAACAACAGGAGAGTTCAGCATATATGAATAAAGACAAAAAGAAAACTTATCTTAGCCAACTTGTTTCGTCCTCTGAGGGACTTTATTAAGGCAAATTTGTCTTTATAAAGCCTCGCAGAGGATTGTCATTATTCATATTGTTCTTTTACATACATATATATATATATATATATATATATATATATATACATGTGTGTGTGTGTGTGGAAGAAATCAATAACTTTTTATAAAATCCATTCTTAAGGAGTTTAGGATATGTGTACCTACTACCACAACTGGCCTGACAATTGTGTTTAAACATGAAACAGGCTGTTGCCTCTGGGTGTTGGCGTCAATGTCCACTTTTAGATTTACATATACTTTATCCCTGATATTGAGTACTTTCTAATAAATATAGCATATCTTAAAACACACACACACATATATATATATATATATATATATATATATATATATATATATATATATATAAGAGAGAGAGAATTGAATATTGAAGTCAACACTTAGAGGAACAGACTGTTTTTATTCTAAATGCAATCATTAAGCCACATTGCGTGGCCTAATGATTGCATTTAGCATGAAACTGCCTGCCGCCTCTGAGCGTTGATTTTAATGTTCACTTTTTTATTTGCATACACTCTGTCTCTGATATTGAGCACTTTATCCCATAAATATAGCACATCTTAAAACTATTTTCCTATATATATATATATATATATATATATATAGTAATCCGTTGGTATAATCCAGGCGAATCCTATTAACACAACATAGAATTTGAAATATGTTAAAACTGACTCATAAAACGGCGCTCCATGTTATTTTTCAATAAACAGAGCAAATTTTCTTTACAATGGGAATTATGATACATTTAGTAAATGACCATTTTCACCTATGAATTTTAATTTTAAAAATCGCAGGATTTTTCAAACTGTTTCTGGTGGTGTGTGTGTATATATATATATATATATATATATATATATATATATATATATATATATATATAGAGAGAAATCAAAAATGTCACTTCTTTAAGGAATTTTCTGTTTCAACAAGGTATATAAGATACACACAATGGGTGGAAATCAGATGCACACAAGCATGTCTAAATACATATATGTATATCACATTTAACTACAAACAAATACACACCTTCCTTATAAAGTGAGTAATTGTACTGTTTAATATTTCCCCATCAAGAATGAATGGTATTGAGATTTCTTCCAGACAACTGGCACTGTTGTTCATTATGTTATTTGGTGGCCTATTTCTTTTCTCTACAACAACAAACAAAGTCACTTTTATTTGGATATCTACGTACTCCATCCCATTACAAAATGAAACAATAATAAGGCACTATTTTACCAACAAAACTTTTTCAAATAGGTTTCTTTACAAAGAATTATTTCTATCAATATATATTTATTTAAAAAAAAAAGTAATTTTATTAAAAAATAAAACATTAGGTAGTTTGTCTGCAAAGCCTTACATTACACACAAACATTTTTATACATGTACTCTTGGAATTTAAATAAAAGGTGGGTGGAATAAGCAAGAGGAAGATTGGAATTTTTTATAAATCAAATAAGGGTAATTTGATAAGCAGGGAGGGGAGAAAAAAATTTGAGTTGTGTGTAGGAATAGTCAAGACTTTAGTTTATTTGAATGAATTTTGATTGATTTGTTTTTTTTTTATGGCTTATCAACTCTCTGCAGACTGTTTAAAGCCAGAAGATTTTTTTTTTTTTTCAGATTGTAAGAATATTTTGTGGAGATAATAATAGTTTAGTGATGCAAATCTTACTAATTAATCCACAGCTGGGAGGGAAGTGGTGGATTCATATCTTTTCCAAAAACTATGTAAGTGAATATAACAAACCTGACTGGAATTGGAACTTGACTCTCTGATTTCCAATTCTGAGCCATTATCCATTTACACACATCCAAGCTTAAGCACCGGATATTCCCAAGTAGTCACCCATCTAGGTAGGGACCGGACTCCACATTGCTTAACTTCATGTGATGTGGCTGTAAACCTTATTTGAAAGAAGGAATGGTATATACATACATAGAAAATTATTTAATAAAAGTTACAAAGGATTTTCTTCTATATCAAAATTTTACCCTGAGAAAGAAAATCCCACTTCATATTTTTTTTTTTGCCTGTCATTGAGAAAGGACACAGAAGTGTCAGAAAATCTCATTTTTTTTAAATGTTTCTCATCATGCTTTCATTTAGTCAGAATGTCTCTTAATATACAATAAAGATTATTAGTCTAATTATCAAGATTATATTTTTTATTTATTTCTCTGGTTCTTTTCACTGGTCTATCTTATATATATATATATATATATATAAAAAAAAGGCTTAAACACTAATATTCGATGGTCATAATTTATTCCATTGGAATCGTAAATACAATCCAGTTCATCAGACCTAAAAATGTAGGTCTGATGAATTGGATCGTATTTATGATGACCATGGAATATTAGTGTTTAAGCCTTTTTATTATATCCTTACTCTGTCCTAGACATTGAGTTCTACCTTGATTCTTCCTCTTGGAATTTTTTTCTGAAAATATACATGTATGGGTATTTATATATTTTGCATATGTATGTATATTTTCCACTAATATTATCTATATATATATAATTATTTTTTTTTTTTAAATATGATTCCTTCGTTACATAAGAGTTCTCATGTTTCAAAAACAAAAAACTTCAATATAATTATTTGAATTAAAGTATCAAGCTCTGTTTCATCTTCAAGTGAAATTTTTGGAATAACTAATCTTGAAATTTACGCATCTTTATAAGCATATTCATTCGTAAAATTAATTTCTATGGAAACGGCTGAAGCAATAATTTAAATAAGGGGCATAAGGGTTAACAGTTTATATCAACATATCAGTTACTTTCAGAAAGAGGTCATGGTAGGGTTAGGGTGTCTAAATTAAAGCGAATGATGACATTCATTATACATATCGTCTAGTCTGTTTCAGTGACAGAGAGTTACTGGCATTAAGTGTTATTACTAGATTGTTAAGTGTCTAAAGGCTTAGGCTCTACTTTTGTATTGAGCACTGTTTTTTAAAAATAAAAACAAAAATACTAAAGAACTTTGGATTAATTACCTATTGTTCTTTCCTATTTTTCTCTATATTTGAACACACACACACACACACACACACACACATATATATATATATAAAATTAGGGGATCAGCCAATTCCACTACCTTGGTTTCAACTTTTTGGTATCTTTAGCTGATTTCAGTCAATTTTCCTTTAAAAATAAAAACCTTAAAATATTTATTATGAACGTGATTTTCTAAAAATTAATTAAGAAAAAAAATAAATGAATAAGCGCATGATGTGAGGTGTGTTTCTTTTCATCCCACTTCATATGAACTCATATGAAGTGGGATGAAAAAGTATATTTCATTTAATCCCCCACTGATACATTTCCATTACACTTACTTTTCTCTTGCTCCTCCTTCTCACCTCCTACCACACCTGGCATCATTCACTTATTCATTTATTTTTTTATTTTTTAAAAATAGTGTTCATAAATTTTTAAAATTTTTAAAAAAGTAAAGCATAAGGAAATCAATTGACCAAAATCATCTGAAGATACCAAAAGGTTGAAACCAAAGTAGTGGAATCTGCTGATCTAATTTTTTATACTTAAAAGCTCTGCATGTTAATTTTTTATCTTTTTATATGTGTATTGAGCACTTTTTAATACTACTGTTTCCTGATCTAATTCAACTCTGACCATTAACTTTCATATATATATATATATATGTGTGTGTGTGTGTACACATGCACACATTTAAGAGAGTTCATCTCAAATGTAAAATACTATGAAGGCTGACAACATATTCAGGTTCAATTCTTCCAGCTGATACTGAAAGTTTTTTCAACTCCTTGACAAAAAGTATAAAGTTATATGTATTCCTGTTACATTGTAACATTAATTACTCCCAGCCACTGCAACAGAGAATAGGATTTCACGTCCCTGACCTGTGCCCCTGAAATCTGACTCTGCACAGCTTCCTGGAGTTATCAAAGACATTTCCACTTCTATATTTGTCTGTCTGAACAAGCATCCAGCCTCATTAGTTGGATACTGCAGTCATAGCAGAAAGTGAAGGAATTGGTATTGCGTTCTTAAGCTCACAAGTGTGGCTTGTCTGGTAAAGACACTGGCTGTTGTAACCAGACTGGCAAGCCTTTTTTTTTCTTTTCTTTTAATCATTTCACCCCAGTGAAGGCAATAATACCACTAAGATGCAAGAGTGTTACTGGGAGTGAAAGATAATGACAAAACTATAGTGAGGTAAAAGAACAGGGTTCAAGTAGACAAAAGATGGCAATTGGTGTTGAATTTAAAATTCTTGAAAATTGTAGGTGACAGAAGGAAGAAACTGGAAGAGAGTTCCACAGGTGAGAAGTGCAAGGAAAGAAACTGTTAGAACTTACAGTTACACCTAGCTATTTCAACAGTAAAATGATGAGACCTAATAGCCAATCTAGTAATACTCTTACATTTCTGCAGTTGAGGCACTAAGGAGGAGAGCTCATTAGAACAAGTGCCATGAAAATATTTATAGAAAGACAGAAAAAAGTCATATCATGGCTGGGAAAGTGACTGAAACTGCCAGGTCAGGACCTATAAAATTACAGACCCTTCTTTGGATTTTATCTTGAGATGTGTAACAGGATCACCAGAACCAACATGTCAGCAATGTTTCATGTATGTACAAATGGTAGATTTATAAATGGGCAAGATGGATGCTAAGTATCAAGGGAATTTTTGATGATATCTTACTGATGTAATAAATCCATATTTGATTTATTTTGTTGTCTGATTTTGTAGAACTTGTTATTAAAAAGAAAAAAAAATTAAGTCAGACAGTTTAAAAAACTTTTGAATATATATTTTGCTTAGAGAAATATTTTTAGGAAGAATATGTAATGAAAAACTTTTTTTTCTCTAACGCTGTGGCTAAATCAGAATTTATAGAAAAGATTCTTTCTCATAGAAAAGGGTATGAATTTTTACAAAATTTTCATAAAATATGCTAGAAAAAAATTGAAGAATATGCCATTGTTATAGTAACAAAAGTCATTACTCTACAGTACACTAGTAAAACAAGTCTCATGCTACCATAATAACATTATATCTCATTATTAAGGGAGATCTTTTCTTTCATGCTAACTTTCTTTGGATTGCTTTATTTTCATTGCTTTACATGTGATAAGATGCAAAAAACAAATCATACAGAAAATATAACCAAAACAATAGCAAAATTAATTATAGTTGTTTTTTATGTTGCAAGTAAAATAGTTATCTTTTATATTCTATGTCACTTCAGGATGTGATAATAGCTTTCCACAGCTTCCTGTTTTTCTTTGCTCTAAGTGTGTGTCTATATAAATTATATATAAACATATACATTTTTATAATACTTCAGTTAGTAGTAATTTTTTTTAATCAATTCACTCCAAGCAAGGCAATAACACCACTAAGATGCAATGAGCTATTGGAAATGAAAGAAAAGGAAAAGACTTTAGAAGGAGCCAGAAACCCAATAAGTATAAATTTCAGAATTTAAGCAGAGATTTTAGATGTATAGGGTTGAAGTAGAATTTAGAAGGAATTTGAAACCCAATCCTAAACAAGAAACAAGGGATAAACCTCTACTCCTGTTCAAAAGACTGGGGAGGAGTGTGAACTAGATGATAGGTGAACCTATTTACTTCTATTGTGGTTAAGAAAAGATAAAAAATAAATAGTAAAAATCTAAGATTTTCGGCAGACACATTAGAAGTGTAGAGTTGCAGTAGATTTTAGAAGGATCCGGAAACTGATTCAAAATAAAATCCCTAGGTTTGCCTTGATAAAGTCCATCAGAGGACAAAACATCAGCTAAGAAAAGTTTTCCTTTGCTCTCTCTCTCTCTCACTCTCTCTCTCTCTCTATATATATATATATATATATATATATATTTTTTTGAAGGTACAAAATTTAATGATCGAAATAAGTGTAAAATTTAATATTACAAGACATATTAAAACAATATTAAATAATAAAAAAAAACACTCAACAACAAGGGGGGAGCAACCAGTTTGCCTCCCGCTCATCAGGCTTCACGGGAGATTCAAAATTAAAACAGAGAAAGGTACAATCAGAATAGGTGGAAAAAAAACATACATATATGTACATATATATATATATATACCTGTATATATGCAAGAAGGAACTAGAGGCAGATGACAGCGAGTCCCAGCAAACACTTACGTTGTTTGCACAAAGAAGGCTTCATGGACCCGATGTAAAAGCGCCTCAGAACCTTAAGATGAAATATGGAGGTGACCGGGCCAACACGGTGAACCAGTCAACACTGAATTTGGCAGCACAATCTCTGCTATTTAAAAGATGTTCGCATATGGCGAAACTGTAGGTGTTCGGGACGAGTCCATTTGAAGGCAAGGTGTGGTTAGCGCTTAGACATTAGAATAGAGAAGCACGTTCCTACTAAAATCAGAAACCATCTGATTGTACCTTTCTATGTTTTAATTTTGAATCTCCCGTGGAAGCCTGATGAGCGGGAGCGAAACCTGTTGCTTCCCCCCTTGTTGTTGAGTGTTTTTTTATTATTTAATATTGTTTTAATATGTCTTGTAATATTAAATTTTACACTTTTATTTCGATCATGTATATATATATATATATATATAAATATATATATAAACAGACCTCTCATCTACAGGCACCCCATCAACAGACTTCGGATGCAACACACAAAATCTGCAGGTAAAATAAAAATAAAAAAATCTGGGGGAGGGGGGAAACTCCCAATTTGTCAGTGATGTATTTAAAAATGTGTGGGCTTAGGGGAATGAGTCATATTAGTTCTCAAAGTGACCACTTGGTGGCAGTGGTGGGCCTTTCAATTGTAATCAAAGACAAGTGTACAGTATATAAATTGTGATACATTAGCCCATGCATGAGAAAGTAGATATGAGGAATCTATTATTTTTGCTATTTTGATTAAGTATATATTTATTTATGCCATATATACATGTTTATAGTATTTACATTATGATCATAACTACTGGTAGTTACTATAATGTTTTTATAATTCAAAAATAATCCCTTCCCATCTACGGACAATCGGCCTTAATAGACCACCTCTTCCCCCTGTTAGTCTGTTGATGAGAGGTTTGTCTGTATATACATATATAAAGTTGACACACAGATTAATACTGATAAGTGATGGTCTTTGATCCTTACTGGGTACTGAATGCAAAATTTAACATTAAATACTGCAATAAGGGTTAATACAGTGTAACCCGGATATAAGAGAGATTTTCTCTGGTCCCAAATTAGAGCCCATACTTACCTAAACAAAATAGACCAAACCCAGATATAAGAGACTTCTTCTCTGGTCCCGAAAACTCTCTTATATCCGGGTTACACTGTATATCAAAAACGGTTTTTGTATGGGGTGCTTGCTTTTGTAACAGAAACTGACCAGCCCATAAGTCAGAGAAGTGTTATGAGGATGATTTGAAAGATATGCTGAACTTTACAAATATCAGTACACATGACAGGATTTCCATGCAAATGATTGTATCACTGGGCAGGAGAAGGTTGCTTTCAAGAGTTCTCAGCAAATAAAAAGCTGAAAAGAAGTGTCCTAAAAGATCATGATATGGAACTTCCAGACCACATTGGCAACAGGCATTTGAAACTCACCCACAATGTTCGTGGTGAGCTTTGTTTGAATAAAGCAGGAAAATTGTCATATGAGAAGGCATTGTACTAGCGTACCAATCAAGATATGGCAGTAAATACTAAGTTTTAAATTTATTCGTTTTGAATTCTTTCTTATTGCTATAGACATTATTTTTAGTAGCTAAATAGGTTTGAGTTGACCTCCCTTTTTATATTTTCTTAAAAAGGGAAATTTATGTCAACTGATCAACATCATGAAGTACTATAAAAAAAAAAAGTGCCTCCCAATATTAATTGAACCAGTATTCCTTTTTTCCACCAGGGAAACCACTCCCATAGCACTCCCATTTTGACTATAGCAATTGATAAAGCAAGGCTTAGTTACATACCTAAATAATACACTCCTGTTTTTTAGGTCCTTTTGAAACTATATTTGTTAGCTATATCTGCATTTTTGTGTACAAAAATAAAGCCTGTTTTTCCTGCTTTTCTTTTTTTTCTAATGCTAAAAATATTTGTCTACAGAAGTTTTTCTTCATTTGAGTGTAAGTTTCCCTATGTTAAAAAAAAATTAAATTGACAAAAATGTAAGAAAATTATTTAAAACATGTTCAGTTTCTTTAATACATTAAATTAATCATTGCCCTCTTTTGTCACCACATACCTGGCATCACATATCAGTTTTCAGTATTAACTTGCATTCATCAGAAAATTATGAACTAGACCTCTATTCCTATGTTATTGTTTTTTTTTTTAATTTTTTATGGGCGCTGAATCTATTTTTGACATTGAAAATTCCCCACAAAAGAAATCTAAATCTGTTAAATGCCAAATATAACATCTTTTCAAGAATTTTGGATCTTCTTTTCTAGACTAAAACCCTTATTTTTTTTTTTTTTTTTTTTTTAAAGAAATTTGAAAGATTTGTTTTATTCTTCCTCCTAAGCATAAATGATATTACGATAGTTCCATAATGAAAATAAAAACCATTCGGGTGAGCTCAAAAACTACAAATGTCGTCCGTTTGTGCAAGTTCACTGAGTAAGGATAGTAACCCCCCAAAAAAAAAATTGCTTGTTTTATAAACCAGTTTTCTTGCATAATGAATTTGATCCTCACTGGGTGACACACTAAAGTAGCCTTTGTACCAAAGTAAACTAAGGTTTTCCTTCTTTTATGTTCCATGTTCCTTGAGGACATAAGTGATGGCTCTCTATATCTTCCTATCATTTGTAGCTCTTAGCAATATTTGGTTTGTTTTTATGTTTTTTTTTTAACTATCATTCACATTCCCTATCATCTGTTTATACAAGCTTGTTAGGTGAATAAAGTAAAGTAGAGCAGTCCGTATAATAATAATAGAGGATAGACTAGAAATGATAATTCTTATAGTATAGAGGATAGAAAAAAAAAACATTATAGTAACTATCAGTAGATATGATCATAATGTAAATACTATTCTTTAGTCTATTCCCCTTTGCCCCTCAATATGTCTTGTGAGTTTTAAATTCTCCAAGCCCTCTTTCTTTGTTGTATATCCTAGAAATTTCAACTTTCTGATTCTAAGTACAAGTATCCCTTTTTGTTTCAAGCTTCTTTAAAACTTTCTTGTTTCTCCTATGATTATTAGTAAGCAGTGTTCTTCTATGTGCTGTGTCCCTTCGGGATGTCCATGATCATAGCTCTCCACAATTTCTTATCCTTTGTAACTCTTAACAGTGTTTGTCTTTTCACTATCTGTCCCGCTCTCTTTTCGACCATCCATTTGCACAGGCTTGGTTTACTGGCTGTTTCCCCTATCCCACCACAGTATGTTCTGTGAGTGTCAAATTCTCTAAGCTGTCTTTCCTTGCTTGTCCCCAAAATTTCAACTCTTTCTGATTTTAAGTATAAATGTCCTTTTTGTTCCCATTTAGGGCATCTAAACATAATGTAATAATTAGCAAGCTCAGGCCAGAGCATTTATGTAGTGAGTTTGATCTTCACCTAGTACTCCTAAAATAAGAGCCTTTTGTCAAACTTAGTATCCATATGGTTTTAGCAAAGGATTCTAACCATGTAAATCTTTTTAAACTAAGAATTTTTTTCTTTTGCCGTTTCAGATTTAGAAAAGGAGATTAACGTTCTACGTGACCTAAGAACGTTCGACAGCATGATGGGTTTGGATTCGGGGACAGATGCATTTGATTCACAGCAAAAGCAAGAATTAGAATTGGAACTAGATTTGGATTTTGAAGCTGCCTCTGAAGCTAGCACACACGACATTAGTGCAGAGGTCTTGAGTGACAGTGATGCGGAAACAGATGCTGGAAAATTCTTTGAGCCTGGAATCAGTAGAGAACGTCGGGACTCTGGTGTCGGTTCCTCTTTGACTAGAGCACCAAGGTAAGGACTCTGCCTATTTGATATAATTTTGACAGAAAATAAAATCTAACCAAAAACCTAAACCTTTCAGACTCTGCATATTTTTTTCTTGATTGCTTAGCACCATATTTGATGTGATGATTTTTATGTACACTAACAGTCAAATTCTTCTTCTTCTATATATCGTGTCCCTTCAGGATATGAGTGATCATGGCTCTTCGCAATTTTCTGCCCTTTGTAGCACTTGTGTCTTTTTGCTATCTGTCCTAATCATTGTACTGCTTTCCTCTGTCCCACTTGCCTTTAATATGTCCTGTGAGTATCAAATTTTCTCAGCCTTCTTTCCTCATTACATACCTGAAAAATTTTCAATTGTCTCTTCCCGGTGTTAAGTTTCATTTTTCTTTTGATTTTCTCTAAAACTTCGTCATTGCTCACATGTTCAGTCCGTGGTATTCTCAGCATTTTTCTGTAGAACCACATTTCTGTTGCCTCATGTCTCTTCATCATCTGTGAGGAGATTATCCACCATTCACTGCAATATAGGAGGACTGATATTACGTTATAGTACCCTTTTCTTTGTTTTTAATGAGATTTTCCTGTTTCTTAATACTTTGCTTAGCTTTTCGAAGACAACTTTCACAATTCCAATGTACCTTGGGATTCTGGTGTCGCATTTTCTGTATTCTGCTAAAACACTTCCCAGATATTTAAATTTTAGCTTGATTTTGACATCTCCAATTTGTAATCCACCTGTGTTATTTAGGAATAAAGTGTCCCTGCCGACACTTGAGTTTGAACATAGATCGCCAGTGAGAAAACACAGGAGATCCTGTTATTGAATTAAGTGGACCACATGACCATAGAGGAAACACATATATATATGAAGTTGAGCGACATTTAAATGATCGCTATTCCTAGTCTATCCTCTATACTATAAGAATTATCATTTCTAGTCTATCCTCTATTACTATACAGACTGCTATTCTTTACTCTATTCACTATACTATTTCTTTATTCAGATCACTATAGAGTAGTTACTTTCAAGCAAGTATAATCGAGCAAGTACTATTAGTGCGAGTGCTATTAAAAGGCATCTGACGCCAGCATTGTTCAACAGTGTACTATAGTTGTATCTGTGATTACAAAGTCACTACTACAAAATTTCTGAATATCTGGGATGAGAATTTATTATACTTTGTTAGTTACATTCTTCACCTTCTTTGTAACATTTCAACAGTTGTACCCTCCCGCCCTCCTTCGTTATGACAATAAACTATATCTGGTAGCAAGGAGGTTTTGAGGAGTGTGGTAGCACCTCTTAATTGCTGTTGTTCCCAGGTCCACTCTGACCTAGGGTGGTAGCACCATTTAGGGTCCCAGCTATGGGCAAATAGTGAACCACCAAACTGCGGTGAAAACACTATGAATGTATAAAAATAGATTTGTATAGTAAAAATACTAGCAATACACTTTTGAAAAAAAAATATTACCAGCAATACATTTGATTTTCGGCAAAAACCCTCTTTACAAAAATATGTCAACGAAACCTTATCTGGTTTCTTATTCATACAAACTTATCCTAGAAGATCTTGTTAATATTAAATAACCCACCGAGGTTGATATGCCGTAAAACAACAAACCAGACCTATAACAAAAGACAATATTCGACTTCATTATAAATAGAAGAAAAACTCCCAATTTTTCTACAAACTGTATATCTGAAAATAATATATCAATGAAAATAGACTCGTGACAAGAACTCTCTTTACAAAATACATCAATGAAACCTGATCTACAAACTGATTTCTTACAAAGAACACATATTCTATTCATATGAACCTATCCTAAAAATCTTATCAGTATTAAATGTTATATTCCATGCTAATAGGAATATATACTTGACAAACACTGTGGATAAAATAAGTAAAGGTTTATTGTAAAAACCAGTACAATAAGAAATAAGGTAACACTTATGCGCATGATCGTCACAAGTCAATCCAGTAGTGAGGAATCTAAATAAAATAATAATAAAAACGAGAGAATATTAATATACAATCCAGTGTGTCTGAAGATTTGAATTTTTTAATATTTTTTTTTATTTCAATATATATATATATATATATATATATATATATATATATATAACGGAGGCACGGTGGAGTAATGGATAGCTATGGAACCCAGTCTGTCCTGCTATTTTACCCATAGCTGGAGGGAGAGGATTCATACCTTTCCCAAGGGTATTAGCACGTAAGTGAATGTAATGGATTCAACTGGAATTGAACTCGGCTCTGCGATTCCTCAATCCAAGCAGCTATCCACCACTACGCCCCATATGTGTGTATATACATATATATATATATATATATATATATATATATATATATCTCAACTGTCCTGAGCAGGGCATCTCAGAAGAATGGAAGATGAGAGATTGCCTAAGCCTATGCACCTGTTTTACAGAGAGCTTGTTCTTGGGACAAGAATCAATTCAAGGATGTTGTTAAAGACAACCTGAAAAATCATGATATTAATGTCAAAAATTGGAGAAAAAAGAGGCAAAGAATAAATCTGGTTGGAAAAAGTTAGTTTTTGATGGTTGCAATCACTTTGAGTTCAAAAAGGTTGTGTATCTGAAGTTGAAAAGGCTCTTAAGAAATGTGGTGTACACTCAATCCCAGAAGATATTCACTCTGAGCTTGTATGTAAAATCTGCAGGTTAGTTGTTCTGTATCATGCCAGATTTGTTAATTATTTAAGTTCACATGAAAATCAGTAGTTCAATGTTGACTATGTGGATGTCCTTCTTGACAAGCCTGCAGGATACTTAGATCAGTTTTGTGATAAAATTTGGAGGTCTGATGACAAGCTGAAGAGGTACATGAATGTATAAAAAGAAAGTCACTTTCAGGACATTCCAAAAATCTTTTTTGTGTCACATATATTAGAGCAAGGCTGGTTTGCAAAATCATATGCAGGCCAATGGTTGGTCAGCCCAACATTGGAGAGATGGCCTTCTTTTGTTTAAAAAAAAAAAAAAAGTTCTCCATCTGTGTGTTTGCACTCAATTTTCTATATTTATTTCTTTTTAAAAATATTTTTCAGTTTGAAAAAACGTAACCGGATTCGGTGGACGAGTTTCCAGAAATCACATCGACCCAGTTTCCGTAGCCATAGCACTCAAATTTGCACATTATCTGTGGGTCAGTTCCGAAAACTACAAAGTGTATGTATGCTGACTATAACAACGCTGCTGGAGAAGTACTCACCCGCAAGTCGTTCTGGGTGGAACTGGTTGGTGCCAAGATTCATTAAGAAGACCAAAGTGCC
>CAHIKZ030000575.1:960000-965000 GCA_903632075.3 Acanthosepion pharaonis | reverse complement strand
TACACATATCTAACTTAGAGCTTTTCTAACATTTTATTACTATCACTGCTGTAGGTTCACTGGCAAAAAACGTCAGCACTATATAAGTAACTTTACAATTGCAAACTAATGATAAAATATTTGTAAAAAAAATCTCTTTGTATATCTTTATTTACTTATCTATATTAAGCAGTATGAAGTAAGTGTTAGTAGGACTGGTCTGATTGACCCTTACTATTTAGTAGTGAGTAATACTAAATAAGAATTAAATAAGATGTCCCTGAATATGGACAGTGGAATAAGAATGATCATCCCTGTAGATTAAAAAGTTCATTTCGAAATGCCTTGAAGAACAACAAGCACCTGATAAAGGTCAGGGGGCATAACGACTAAAATGTTGTGATAACAACAACAAAGATGTGGACAATAGTCCACATGTAAATAAAATTAACTCATCATCCCAAAATTCAGACAAGAAAGACTGACATGTTGTCAAATCAATCAACATAATCTAAAATTGTATGTCCTTTTTTTCTTTGAAGATAGTCATGTTTTATCTCTACAAGTAGGTGTGGTGATATTCTAAGCATAGCTTAGATGTGGCACAAGAAAGTATATCTTCAAACATGTTTCATTAAATATGTATTTTTATAATAATCCTTTCTAGTTCTCTAATCAGTTTCTTGATGTTAAGATGAAATTCAGCAAGGAAAGCATCATAATTTTTTCCTACCCATGTACTTTTGATCACCTCTGAGAGCATCCTCAGGTGTGAATTACAAAGACTAACTTATTGTAACTGTGATTGTTATCATGGTGATTTTTTTAAAAAGTGGGAATGTACTCTGTTATTATTATTTTTAAGTGGGGTTTTATATATATATATATATATATATATATGTGTGTATGTGTGTGTAAAAATAGGAAAGAACTCGTTAGGTAAATAATCCAAAGTTCTTTAGTATTTTTATTATTTTTTAAAAATAGTACTCGATACAAAAGTAGAGCATAAATATAATTATTTATTTAAAAATATGATTCCATCACTACATAAGAGTTCTCATGTTTCAAAACAAGAGCCGAAAACTTCAATATAATTATTTGAATTAAATTACCAAGCTCTGTTCCATCTTAAAGCAAATTTTTTTTTGAATAACATTATATATATATATATATATATATATATACAGCAATCCTTCTTTCATGCACATTTCATTGAATATGACAGACAAGGTGCTTTTATTTATTTTTTTATACAACTTCTCATGCAATCAAATAATTTTTTTCTTTTCAGATGATATATTATATAAAAACTGTCTGAATGTTCTTTTTATCTGAGCACTTTTGGCTATACATTCAGCCATTTTCAAGGATTAAATATTTTAACTCTTAAATAAGAAATAGTTTGTTGCATGTAAGTTTTGTAAAATGTTTTCATTTTATTTTTTATTTTTTTCAAAACACGAACCAAGATATTGTGTCCATGTTCATAGTTGATATTATTAAGTGTTTTTTTTTTTGTTTGTTTTTTTTTTTCCATTATTTTTAGCCTTTTTTGCATGTAGATAAAAAGAACATTTGGACAAGTTTTATATAATTTATCATCTGAAAAGAAAAAAAAAATTATTATATCTCATAAGAAATTGTATAAAAACTAAATAAAAGCACCTTGTCTGTTCTATTCAATGAAATATCTATCTATCTATCTATATATATATATATATATATATATATATATATATATATATATATATATATATATATAAAAAAATAATTATAACAGAGTGCATTTTTCACACACACACACACACGTATAAAACCCCACTCTCATATATATATATATATATATATATATATATATATATATATATATATACCTACATACATACACATGTGTGGGTGCTTGTATATGTCTGTGTACACTGTTTTCTGGCTGTTGCAGTTGGTGCCAATTTGCTGTCAGGGAATAATAATTTTCACTTAGCTGCTAAAAGAAAAAAAAAGATTGTTGAAAATTTTTGTTCAAAAACTAAAACATTCCTGCTTAAGTAAAGCAAAGACCTTCCTGTTGATTTAATTGTCTGACATGAACTCAAAACATTTCACCTCAAAATGAAACTTTCTAAAACTATATGACGCATATCACAAGCTGATAGTCATAGTGAAAATAACCATGCTTAGAAGTGTAACTAATTTGCCGCCTTCAATACCATCTGTAATAAATCCGTTAAACTATTTGGAAACATCAAAAGATCTAGGGTAAGGCTCGCTAAACTGTGACTTCAGTTTATGGTGCATAGAAAGAAAAATGAAGAAAAACGAAAACAGAAATGGAAGGATAGTAATTCTTTGCTCATCAACAAATGAGTAACGGAAAATAAATATGACAGTAACAAATGAGTTACGGAAGCTAAATAAGATTGTAACAAATGAGTTACGGAAATTAAATAAGACTGTTACAAACGAGAGACGGAAACTAAATAAGACCGTAACAAATGAGTGACGGAAGCTAAATAAGACCATAACAAATGCTAGGGAAATGTATCATGTTAGTTTGCAATCTGCTGCAGACAGATATGACAACTAATGAATAATCATTTCAGCCTTATATTGTTTTTTGTAATTGCATTGTCTTTTGGTTGATCGATTTTTTATTTTTTATTTACTTTTAGACGTTCCCAAAGAGTATCAGCTGGAAGCTGTGAATACAGCGATCATTCTAATGCCCGATGAAAACAGAGAAGTCCTTCAATCGTTGCTTCTTTTCCTGAGTGACATTTCAGATTCTGCAGATCAACATCAGGTTGGGATGTTTTTTCATTCTCGCAAAACGCATTAGGAATTACATCAGGAGAAACCTATTTGTCCTAACACTTATTTTCCACCATCTCCTTTGAATTAAACAATAACAGGATAAATAAAATTGCTCAAATAGCTATAAAGTACACTTCACTCGCTTGTAGCTACACAAGGTGCGTTTACTACTAGCCTGTGCCTTTCGACTTGCTTACCAAGATTGAAATTTTTTAAAAGTTTTAAATGTTTTTTTAAAACAGTCTATTCAATTTGATAACACTTGGCTTACATTGTGATTGGCTAGGAGTGAAACAGATTGCCATGTTCATTGACCTCATCCAGTTGAGAGAACAATTTTGACAAGAGGTTGAAATTAACAAGCCACTTCTTGCCCCCAGTTAACAGACTGGAGGTCATTTTTTAAAATCAGCTGCCAATTTCTCCTTATCGACCCACTCAAACTTACAATTGCAACAAGAGTAAAGAGTTGTTTCATCAGCACAGATACCAAGTGGAGAAGTGATGACATTAGGAAGGAGGTTGATGAAAATTAAGAGCAACATGGGTTCAAGTATAGAGACATAGGGAACACCTGTTTTAATGTGAAATGATCTAGAAGAGTGGCCATTCAAGATAACTTTCATTTTGTGATTTGGTAAGAAAGATTAAATCAACTCAATTTGTCCAAAATACCATAACCTTTCAACTTATGAAGAAAACCAGCATGTTTAGACCCTGTCAAAAGCCTTTGAGATATCCAAAGCAACAGCCTGAGCTTCACCACTCGTATCTAAAGCTTAACAGATTCTTTCCACAATAGCTGTTAACACATTGGCAGTTGACCTAGAGAAGCACAAGACATATTACTTGTCTGAAAGAAGACCCTGCAGGGTGTGATCAGTCAGTCAGTGCCATGTGTGATACACACTTGGGCAATCATGTCTTTTTTTCAAGTCATGACTGTCTAGGCTGATTATCTCACAGTAGGTTGCCATTTCTTTCTAAGGTAGACTGGTTGCCAACCAAAGCATAGGACCCAGTGTCCTGCTCTTCAACCCATAGCTGGGAGAAAAGATGGATTCATACTTTTCCCAAGGGCATTTGCGCATAAGGGCATGCAACGAACACAACTGTAATTTGAACTCTGCTCTCCGATTTCTCATCCCAAGTTGATATCCAGTACACCAAAACACACGTCCCAGATGAGATACTTAGCCAATTTGGAGTTGGTTAGAGTCTCTAGTACTTTGCCAAAAAGAGGTAGAAAGGTAATAGGTTGACAGAAGAATCAGACAGTTTGCCCAAGTTCTTAAAGACTGGAACTCTGGAAAAATATTTCCAACAACCAGGAAAGCGAAAGGCAGCAAGCATTTATTGTAGAGTTTAAAGATAACAGGAATCAGTTCAGGAGCACATTTCTTAAGTACTCTTCCAGGGATACCATCAAGCCCACATGCTTTGTGGGAATATAGTGTTATATATATATATATATATATATATATATATATATATATATATATATATATATATAAGTGAACATTGAAATCAACACTCAGAGGCAACAGGCTGTTTCATGCTAGACACAGTTGTCAGGCTTGATGATTGCATCTGGCATGAAACAGCCTGTCACCTCTGAGTGTTGACTTCAATGTTCACTTTTATATTGATATACGCTCTATCTCTGATATTGAGCACTTGATCCTATAAATATAGCACACCTTAAAACTATATTTCTTTATATATATATATATATATATATATTGAGCACTATGGAGAAAAGGTAATTTTAACAGCTACTTTAATGCATCACTGTTCATAAGAATTGATCAGTATGGTGGCCAGTATGGAGTTTACGTATATAATATGTTAAAAATTCCTTCTCTGCTGTGCGCTGATAGCCTAAGGTTAGGAGTCTCTGACTAATCATCGAGTTTAGATTCCAGCTTGAAGCAATCCAATGTCTAGCCATACTGATTAGCTGTGAAGCATCAAAACAGTCTGTTGATGGATATATATATATATATATATATATATATATATATATATATATATATATACGCACACACAACTGTGTGTATAATTATGGGGTGGGTGCCATCAGTACTAAGACAGTTTGTAGATATGAACAAAACCTAGCTTGATGATGATTTTTTGATGTGAAATTGCCAGACAGCATGCAGTGCTGATTTCTGTGTCCACACTTTTTATATATATATACAGTAAGT
>CAHIKZ030000575.1:902500-955000 GCA_903632075.3 Acanthosepion pharaonis | reverse complement strand
TCTAATAAATATTGTTTATTATTTTTTATTTTCAATTCTCAAGACAAAGAAAATGTATAAATTCACTTTTATCATATGTTTAAGCTTTATTACATTTCTAATCATCACTTTTTAAAACAAACATTACCAAAAAGTGAAGATAGTTAAAATAAAAGCGATTTCATGGTAAAAACCATTATTTTAACACTGAATCTTATCACAGGCATAAAGGTCCATTTGCCCAAAACTATTCTATGATGTTCAAAAAGATTTTTTTTTCTGTAACTAACTCTGTGCTTAGAAATGTTCATATTAAGTAAAACAGATAAACACACATACATTTTTCTTCTTCATTTACAGGTTCCTCAAGAGACCATAGCAAAATGCCGGTTCACCAGAAGTGATCTGAATAGCCCAAGGCACATAAAAGATTTTGATATGAATAATGGCAATCCATATTTGTTTGTGGATAGCAACACAAACATTCTTCTAAAGGTATAAACACTTCCAAAGAAGTCAATGGGGAAGTTTTTTTTTTTTTGTTTCGTTTTCTGTTCTATTTTAAACTTGAGAATTATTTCATCATTCTTTTGTGAAAGCCTACAAAGGACACTGTCCAACAAGTGGACAGCTTGTTACTTTGAATAGAGTCCAGTTTGTAAATTCTATGGCTTTCTGCCTATGAGTATATGTAGAATAACTTCTTCCATCTTTGTTTACTAATTGATTAAAGCAGACAACAGCTTATCTTGCTACAGAGTTGTTGCTTACTCTGTGCATGTGTTGTTTTGTAAATATAATTTCCATGTTTCTTCATCTACTTTTTATTGAATAAGCCTCTAACTGCTCCATCGCTGTTTCCTTGGAAAGTGTTCAAACAAATTACATCCCTTAATTCCACCATTTGTAAACTTCACAGATGAGACCATTCCATGCACATTGTAGCAAACTACCGTCATTCTCTTTGTAATCCATTAGTAAGATGTAAGTTCAATTCAAGCAACTTTTTCTCATGAATTGCTGCTCTGTGGAACTGACTCCAAAGAGGATGCTTCCCTGATCACTACAATCTTAACCTGTTCATCTAGGCTTAACCATTATCATCCACATATATCTGCATAAACTTTACCCCTTTCTCTGTAACCCTCTACTTTGAATGGCTAATGAATCTTGTACAGGGTGAACATCATTGTAAAAATAAAAATAAAAAAATCTTCTGATATTTCTTCTGTTGATTGAAGAAAATAAAAAGCACAATTTTGAGTAAATGTATTGCATATGTATCATAGCATGTAAATTATTCAAAATAATAATTCCAAGAGATTTAAAAAAAAAAAAAAATTTGGTAATTTTTATCTCTGTTTATGAATACATGTTGTAAAATAAAATCCCTACATTTGGTAAAGTTCCTGAAGGAGTGAAACACATTGGTAAAGAAGTTCTCTTTTGTCTTTATTCATTTAGTTTTTATTCCTGCCAAAAAATAGTGTCAAAAGTATGATTTTTTTCCCCCCCTTTCACATCACTAGTATTCAACTACCTTCACTCCTCAGCAATGTTTATTGTTTTAAAAAGCAATGATTAGAATTATAATGGAGCCTAAACATATGATGAAAGTGAATTTATACTTTTTTTTGTTCTTGAGAATTTACAAAAAGAATATTAAACAATTATTCTTTTGTGGGGATGAATGTTAAATATTGCCCCAAATTCATACTGCAATAGCATCAGGCTCCAGATACTTTGGTATACAAATATTGAATATGAAAAGAAGGGAATACATCAAGAATTTTCAATACATTTATTAATATTTTCTTATTCTCTACTATATTAAAGTGTTAAATAGATATTTTTATTTTCAATCATTTTAGCCCAAGCAATGCAATAAAGCCACAGAGGGGTTACTAAGAGCGATAAATACTATTAAGGGGAGAGAAGAATAAAAGAACAAGAATTAAGAAGACAGAAGATAACAATTGACATTGCACTTATATTTTTGAAGATCAAAGTTGGCTGGAAAGCAAGAATTCAGAAGAGAGTTCCATGAGCAAAAAGTGTGATATTGAAAATGAATCATTTTAAGTTGGAATATTTTGTGAATTTTTGAGAAGTTCTGCTTTTCTGCACTAGTCAAATTACTTTTGCGAAAATAAATCAGTTAATATTAGAAATGTGGTCTTTTGAAATATATCAAATATTCACGTAGATTGATGCATATAGGAGTGCTTACTAACTTCCTTTGGAATAGGTGAACTGTAATTTCCTTTTGCATAAATATTTTTAGTGGCTTGTGATAAACAACAAATACAAGAATGAAGCCTTTAACCAATTATAGTATGGGCTGTTTTTCAGAAGCAATCCTAAGTTTGTTTTTCTTTTTTGTTGTTTTTAATCATTTCACCCCAAGCAAGGTGATAATGCCACTAAGACACAAGGAATTAATGAGAATGTAAGAGCACAAGAAAATGTTATTGAGAAGAAAGGGCAATAAAACAGGATTCAAAAAGACAGAAAATGATGGTTGACGTATTTAAATGTTTCAAGTCTAGGGTTAACCATTATCTTTAGAAATTAGAAAGTTGTGAGTATTGTAATTGACACTCACTTGTGACAGATTTTATATATATATATAACCTGACGTGCCTTTAACCGTTTCGGCCAGAGAGGAGCGTTCGGTTAGTAAGGTTGAATTTACTGCCTTTAGACTTCAATCTTCTATGAATCTCTCACGTACATTCATATCTGCTCAAACCGGATCCAAATGTAAACAAATGACGTCACACATTATGAAATGGACACAGTCCGACAATTATTTTAAGACATTTTTATGTTTATGCATTCTTTTTATAGATACAAATATATATACACACACACACATATATGTATGTATATATGTACCTGCTTCAGCACCAAAAATGTCTATAACAATAATATTTCTGAAGCAGGTATATATATATATATATATATATATATATATATATATATTCATGCATAACAATTTATCAAATTCATTGGTTACATACAGAAACAAGTTCAACTGCAACTTAAATTTCAAGAATTCTACACTTATTAAAAGTCAAAATAACTTAGATGGAAAGTTCTTGAGAGTGCAGCTATCAGTTCTTCCCAAAATGTTAACTTATGTCCAAGATTTTCAAGATATTTTGTTTCTTAAAAGAAATAATCCCTTCTCAAGCCAATATACATGACCACAAACATTTTAAACAATTAAAAGAAAATGGTTAACTCAATACCTTTTATCTATTAAAATACATATTACATATATATATATATATATATCCTTGGGTCTTGTTGAGTGACAGTTTGTTGTTACTATTGCCTGAAAAATTAAGATAGCTATGTGAGAGTGGTTTGACCGTTGTTCTCTATCAGCCATCAGCCCCCTCTAAGTTATCTGTTGAAGAAAAGACTCAGGAGTTTTTTTCATGGTTTTCCCAAGAACATTAATGCAAAGTCAACATAACAAGTTTCTGTTGAAATTTGAACTCCACTTGCAGATCCCATTTTTCATGCAAACTTTATCTCTCCCTACACATAGAAGAGTTCTGTAACTATTCTTGTCCTTTTGAAATTGGCCAATAGTCAAACAGCTAATCTCAGTGAATTTAGCTTCAGCTCTTTAAATCTACAGAGGAACGCATTAGGATTTATTATACATGTTGGTTTTATTTACATGCAGACTATTATCCTCATCTTTCTTGTTGCTACCCCAACATTTCGGCCATTGTACCCTTGTCAATCTGGGTACTCCTTTTTTTCTTTTTTTAATCATATCAACCCATTCAAGGCAGTAAAGCCACTAAAACACAAGGGGTAACACTGAGGAATAACTCTTTTAGTGTTCTTGCTAAGGAGTGAGAACAATAAAAGAAGAAGAATCAAGAAAACAGAGGATGACGATTGACATTTCTTTTAATTTTTGAAGATCAAATTTGTTTGGAAAGCATGGAACCAAAAGATTTTGATAAGTGAGAAACATGAGAAAAAGAAACTGTTAGCATAGAACTTAGAACTGTGAATTGATGAGAACTTGCTGCCAAACTTGCACTGCGCTTAAATTCAAAAAGTCAAGTTACCGTGGTGAAGAGTTCATCCAAACAATTACCATGAAAGTATTTATAGAAAAGGCATAGGGAAGCTACATTATGGTGGTTGGAAAGTGACTGAAGCCAAGATGCCACATCAAGACCAATAATATTGCCAATTCTCCTTTGGATTTTATAAAGAATCTGTAAATATATAGCAGGAGCACCAGACAATATGTGGCAGCAATATTCAAAGCATAGATGTAAGATAGATTCAGGAGCGGAAAAATTGCCTAGCACAATGCAGTGAACCAACTTTCTTAGCAATGGATTCAATATACTCTTCCCACTGCTGGGAAGGCACAATGTGTCACTCCTCTGGTGATTACTATCAGCCATGCTGATGGGATGCAGGAAGAGGTCTTTCAGTTGATTGATAGAGAGAAGCTTAGTTTTGGATGGATTTAAACTAACAAGCCATTCCTTGCCCCAGTTAACAACAGACAGTAGGTCATTTTTTAAATCAGCTGCAAATTTGATCTTATCAAACTGATCAGACTTACTATTGAGACAGGAGTAAATGGACAGGGAATTCCAATCTGAACCCCCTATTTAATTGACAGAGTAGACTGTTCACGTTCCACTACCCATCTCTAAGGATATCACATCTAGTTCTTATTTTTAGAACTGCTCAATTATTGCGTGTCCGTTTTCTACAGAGTCCAAGTTCATACTGCCCAGCCCAGGGATTGAACTTACAATTACTGTATCACCAAATTCATGAAACAATGCTTTAATCCACTGTTACAAAGGACACTCATACTTAACGTCAGGAAGAGGCAGTTGAAATTCCTATGAATGTGGAAAGAGTGCTTGGAAAATTTGATACTCACAAAACAGATTGAAGGCAAGAGAGACAGAGGAAAAAAAATGTATAACCTACTTAACAAGATTGTGTAAATGGTTAGCAGAACAGGAATTAGGAGAGATAACAAAAAGAGGAAATTTATTAAAAGCTATAAAGGTCAGGAAATTGTGGAGAGACGTGATCAGCAATGTCCTCAAGACACATAGAAGATCTAGTTTCATTGTTTACATCTTATTTGGTGCTCTTTTTTTCTTTCTTTTTTTTTTGTTGTTGTTAAGCATATTTTCTGAGAATAGGACTGGAATGAGAAGCACTTTTCAAATGAGGTTTGTGGGTCATTACTGGCAAGTATTTGTGGAAGGCTAGGGAGGTGAGAACTGTTGGCCTTCCATAGGATTTGTAACACATAAACTAAGGAGTGGGCATTCTTGAGAAAGACATTTCATTTGATAGCTTTCTATACAAAAACAAAAATATATCTGGCTACTCTTCTATCAAATTGTGTAGCTTTTTTTTTTTTTTCCTTAAGCCTTGTCATTTTTTTTTTTTACGCAGTGATATTGACCCTTTACAATGCCCGGGAGCCACTCAAGGTAGAGGGTTACAGAGTAAGAGGCACAGTTTATGCTGATATGTGGAGAAATTAACAGTTATCCCTAGACTTGAACATGTTCAGATTATAGTGATCAGGGAAATATTCTTTTGGAAATTGATTCCACAGAGCTGCGGTTTGTGAGGAAAAAGCTCAAGTAGAACTTTTCACCAATGTAATACAAAGGAATGAGGATGATTTGCTACAATGGGAATACCATGGTAGATCTTAGCTGTGGAGGTTAGAAATGGTGGAACTAAGGAATGTAGTTCGTCTAAACACTTTCCATGTAAATCGTAATAGAGCAACAAGACGTTTGCGATGTTTTGTCTCTGGGAAAGTGGTTGTAGGGTGGAAAATAATTCACCACCCACAAGGATGTAGAGATGTTTTGGGATCTATCAAGACTGGAAAGTGAAGACTGGGCAACTCCTGCCCATATATAGCGACCATACTCCATTTTAGGCCTGATCTGGCTCTTTTAAAGGTAGAGGATAGTAGGAGGAATTGGGTACTTACTGGAACAGTATAGGAAACCAACCATTTTTTCATCTTTAGCTATGGATCATATGTACAATCTTCACTTTAGATCTGGGTTGAGTTTAAGGCCCAATAGATGCTCAAGGCATGGGGTCTCCCTGAGGGAACATCCATTCATCATAATTGGTGACAGTTCAGGGTCTGAACAGAAAAGATGGAATGTAGCTAGCTTGGTTTTTGAAGGATTGAATGTAACCCACCAGTTCCCCCCACACACACTGAGCTGTTAGAGCTAGGTCAGAGGAGAGATCAGCTTACAATCTCTGCTCATCTGTGAGTAAAAATGATCATGAGCACCATTGCATTGCCTTTTTATGTTTTTTGTCTTTACTTAAATCTCTCTATATTTAGGACATCTGTATATAGTGTAATGATTCACAAGCTAGTCTAAAAAAATCATTAGTATAAAGTTAGATCCTTAATAAACTCTTCCTATCTCATGGCCTTTTATGAAACTAGATTACTGCCCTTTAATATGCCAACTGTAACTCCAGCAAAGGAATAAGACTTTTACCGAAAGTTGTAAATATACAATGTAAAAACTGTGAAAGGGCCTGCTGCATGCCCGTAAGGTAATATGGAGATGAAAGAAAAATGTCATGTTGAAAATGGGAATGCAAAACCCTATTTCCAATATCAGATATTTTATTCAGGGCTCTGCTTGTATGGATAGGCAGGGGACACTTGCGCCAACTGTCGGTCTCATGGATCAGCTGTTTCTCCTACTAACTTTTCGCCTATCTACACATTCCAATGTGTAGCTAGCAATACAAACAAGTGGTATTGGAAACATGTTCCAGCAAACCAGATCCCAAGTATAAGTGAGTTATGTGCCATGCATGATACACACTTAGGCAATCATGTATCTTTCAATACATGACTGACGTGGCAGATTTTTTCCCGCAATAGGTTGCCACTTCTTCTTGCTTTAGATCAGTTGTTATCCAAGGCGATAGAACCTGGTCTGCTCTGCTATTTACCCATAGCTTGCGAGAAGAAGAGGATTCATACCTTTCCCAAGAGTATTAGCACATAAGTGAATGTAATGGATTCAACTGGAATTCGAACTCGGCTCTCCGATTCCTCAATCCAAGCTGCTTCACCATGCCTCCTAAGTATAACAGTTAATAAACACCAACAACTGGATATACTCTATGTCCAGTTTTGTCGCTGCTTAATCTCCAAAAGCACTCTGTTCTTTACTTTACTTTTCAATTACTCTTCTGTCAAAATGAATGCCACTTAGAAAATTAAAAAATAATAATAATAAATATTTGCTGGCCATAAAACAGAAACATCTGAGATTGACATAAAATCATATCTTCCTCTTCTACGTTGGAGTCCATAGTGTCACAAAGGGACCACCTACCAAGTAAATGCTTATAGTCCCAACAATAGACAGGTGATATTCACCCATAGGCCTCAGACAGAAATAGATGATTTCCACCAATATGCTCAAAGAGGAGCTGGCTGATATTCAATCATAGGATGAAACATAGAGGGTTGCTAGTCAACCATATATATATATATATATATATATATATATATATATATATATATATATATATGCATTTGATAACCAACATTACAGACAAAAATTTGGTTTACCAATGGGATCTCCACTCTGCAGCATTCTTGCTTGTCTATTTTTAGAATTTCTAGAAAGTGATCTATTCAAAATCATACTCCCTACAAACTCTTCCTATTTCAGATACATAGATTACTCATTATTAATATATCCACAAAATACTAATTTAACACACACTTTTTATATATATATATATATATATATATATATATATATATATATAAAAATGGATCTTTATTGATTCAACAGATTTGTATCACTTTAAACCTTATTTCTTTAGAGGATACTTGTATTTGAGTAGGTACTCTGTTTATTTATTAATTGATATATTTATTTTTGTCTATTAGAATGAATGTTTGAGAAATCTTATTAAGGAAAAAATTACGCTTTCCATTTGGGCACAAAACTTAACAGATATGAAAAACTTGTTCCATGACAGGAGAAATTTCACTTGAAAGTATGCAATTTGGCCTCACCTGACTGACTGATTTCCCTGGCCAAGTTGGTAAGGCATCCTGGGCTAAACAGTAGCTCCCTCTGCCTTGAGGGGCACAAGTTTGATTCCTGCCAGAAAGCACAAATTTTTTTCTTTTAATAAGATTTCTCAAGCCACTACTACAAAAATAAATAAATATATGGTTTAATAAATAAATGAAACGTCTAATCATATTCACTAAAAAAAAAAATTTAAAGTGTTACACACACACACATTGTGGGTGATGAATTATTTTCCACTCTACAACCCCTTTCCCCACATGTTGGTGGACATCATCTATTTCTATCTGAGGCCTATATATATATATATATATATATATATATATATATGTCAACATCCAGTGGCTTCAGTGTTGACATCAATGTTCACTTTTATATTTACATATGCTTTATTCATTTTATCTAGCACTTTAACTCATAAATACAGTATGCTTTAAAACTATATTTTTATCACACACACACGCACATATATATAGATAAACCTAGTGAGCCAGACAAACCTACCCAGGTTTCACCTAAGTGGATCCTCAGGGAAAGCAGGCGAAAGAGAACCGCATATTTATAGGTGATAATCAAAATCTGTCTGGCTCACTAGGTTTGACTAAGTCTGCTCTACGGTTGTATTGAGCTCTTTTTAGTTAGTTGTTTACTCGTGTCGGGGTTTTTTCTTTGGGCTTCAAACCTGTATCTGTGCGATTTTTTTCGACAGACTTTCATGACTTTCTTTCTTTTTTTTTAAAACCTTTTTTCCTTCGAGATTGATTTGATTATTGGCAAGTCAAAAATTCGAAAGTTTTTCGAAACTAGTATAGTTACCTATATATATATATATATAATGCTTTATAAATTTATTTGGTAATCTGAAATAAATAATGCTTACAGGCTCAAATATGGATGATTAACATTTAAGTATTCTTGATCTAAGCAAATGCTTATGAACTTAAAATATAATCAACTAATATTTACCTATGGTCTCAGATTTGAAGAATCAATATTTGTCCTATAGGCTCAAATAAGTATGTTCAATAATTGACTATAAACTCAGTTATAAATGACCAATTGTTCCCAACAAACTAAAGTATAACTGATTAGTCTTTATTTATAGACTTAAGGATAATAAAAAAAAAAACAATGATTTCAACATAACCGAACAAGAGTTTATCTCTCGTGAAATCTACAAACTGAAATCCGTAAAATAAGCCCAGTATAGTAAATAATTTTTCAGTTAATTAATTTTAGAACAAAAGTATTTTTCAACAAGAACTTAGGTGATCACTTTTGTTGTTTTTTCTTTTTCTAATTTCATTCTTTGGGCTTAGTGCTGTTGCATTTAAAGGAGTCTTGCAATGAATCCATTTTTATTCTGTTAAGTTCTCTGTCTTGATGAAGCAGATGCTTCTTTTTTTTTTTTAACTTGGTATTAATCATCTTTTTCAAGAAGAGAAATGTCAAAATAAATTAATAACAAATATAAAAAAAATGCTGAAATGAAATGGGGAAATAATTACTTATTTAATTTTGTTTTATTGTAAATTAATCTGAACTCCATTATTATTGTACAATTAGCTGTTTATATAACCTGAAATATGATGGCTAGCTTTTACAAAACAAATGTCAAAGCTTTCATTCATTCTCATGATTACATACAGAGTGGAGAGTGGTGGTTGTGTGTGTGTGTGGGGGGGGACAAAACAATTGTATTTTAGCCCCAACTGACTTTAAGCCAAGGTCTTTTCTTAGTACTAACTTTACTCTCCTATTTTACTTACGTTTATGCACATTCCTTTTTAGCAAACCAAATATTTCTGGCAGTAGAGAAATAAAGATTTGATAAATTAATCCTCCATTAGGAGTATGTGTGGTATTTGAAAAAAAAACAAACAATCTTATTCTATAATATTAAGGAAGTCAAATTTTCATGCTTAGTCAACTGGTTAACTGAATATCTATGTCAAGTAATGACAGGAAGTTTCTGGTTTTAGTCATGAAATTTGTGTGTAAATACGAGTTTTTATTTGTTTGCTGAAAATAAAAGTGAAACTTACAAATATTTTTCAATATTGGCCTTTTGAATAATACTAATCTTAATCTAATATTGTGCCCCTCAAATAATATTGATTAATATTGATCATAATTTAATATTTGCTTCTTTTATTTATCCTATAAACACCAGAAAGAACACTCAAGACAATATATAACAAGAAAATTAAGAACTAAATAATATATCTATAATATTTTTAAAATAGGAAACCCTATGGTAATAGATAGCGGCTCGGATTCAGGAATCAGAGACCCAAGTTCAAATTCCAGTCAAATCCATTACATTCACTTACGTGCTAATACCCATGGTAAAGGTATGAATCCTCTTCTTCTCCCCCCAGCTATGGGTAAATAGCAGGACAGACTAGGTTCTATAGCTTTGGATGGCAACTGATCTACTGCAAAAAGAAATGGCAACCTACTGCAGGGAAAAAAAAATCTGCCTTGTCAGTCATGTAGCAAAAGATACATGATCACCTAAGCATGTATCATGCATGGCACATAACTGACTGATGGTAGTAATGTTATGATAATGCTCTGTACTAGTAAGAGAGGGATACATGTTTGGCTATATAGTATGAATCCTTCGTTAATACTGTGAGGTAACTGGACAAAATGTTTTCCTTAATATTTAGCAAGTTGCAAGAGAAATTTTCATGATGAGTTAAGTAGCTTTCTGAATATTTTTATCAAATAATGACAAAAAGTTTTGGGTTTAGTCATAATCTTAGTGCTAATTACCACTGCCATAACATAGATTCCGTGTTTCTTTTTTACACATATTCTCATACTAATTCTTCTGATGGACTTTCCTCTTTAGTACCTAGATTTACAAATTTAAATGCAGCACTAGATTGATGGTAAAATCTCATTTTACAGTTGAAATGGCTAGCGTGTGTGTGTGTATATATATATATATATATATATATATATATATATATTATTTATTCGAAAATTATAACATAAATATGTTATAAAATCACTACAAAAATAACCATTTTGTTTCAACACCTCTGGTGTCTTATCAAGTGATGATGTTCTACATTCAACACCATCACTTGATAAGACACCAAAAGTGTTGAAATGAAATGGCTATTTTAGTAGTGATTTTATCACATATTTATGTTATAATTTTCGAATAAATAATTATATTTGCTCTACTCTGTATTGAGCACTCTTTTAAGAATAGCAATTGTTGGTTATTGGAATTTATTCTGTATACACCAATCCTATACTTGTGTGTGATTTGGCATTCTGAGAAAACTTAAATATGAAATTTATATCCTTTTTTTTTGTTTCTGGTATTTGACCAAATTTTGTATGTTTTTTTGTACAGGAATCAAGGGAAAGGTTCCGTAACTGGATAATGTGTTCCCCAATCAATGGTATCGATGTTGCCTTCAAGAAAGCTGAAGACTTTCATCTTTTGCGTCAATGGATGTGCAATGCTGAAATTGAAGCTCCACCAGAAGAAGTTCTGAACCGATTACTCACAGAACGGTAAGGAACTTTATTTGATTATAGACACTGTTGGAATTAAAACTTGGCATGTTAATTCCACTTTCCATGTCAATAACTGTTATACTGTCCATATATAAACATTAGGCCATTTGTAACAGAAAAAAGAATAATGGCAAGATTGGACCAACCCTGTTCATAGCAACATGTATAAGACAAATAATTCTGTATTCTATTAGCAAAGTTGCTTCTTTTGTTGTGTTGGTAGTAATTGTTTTTTTCTAGATCTCCAATGTCTGTCTTTTTCTTCTTTTAGATATCTGTGGGATGAAGACCTTCAAGAATGCTCTGTGATTGAAAAACTAAGTGAACAGACTGATATTTTGGAGTACACAAGGAACAGTATGCCTCCACATCCGGCTCGAGATTATTGCTTGCTCAGGTAAGTGTAAGCATCATATGAAATTTTCTTCTCACTTCCCTATACATACTAAACTTAGCCAAGTTGAGAACAAGGTCAACTCTGTGAAATGATTGTATTACATTTATCATTGAAGTCAAGAAGAACTTGCTTGTCAACAAGATCAGTAGTTTTTCTATCTGAATTCTAACACAAGTGTATCTAGGGGAGTGTCTATTTCAATGTGGAGTCTTTTTATTTTATGAAATATAAATTTTTCTATTTTATTAAAGTGAAGGCAGGGGGAAACAAGCATTTCAATAGCTCAAGAATATTTAAAGCACTTTTGATTTTAATTTGTTCACATTACTTTTTCATGCCCCTGAAGATGACTCCAATGAGTTGAAAGCTCAGACACAGACTTGATTGATGTTGGATATTTTTTTTTTTTTTTTTTTTTTTTGACTCTTTACCAGCCAGGTTTGCAACAGGTGATTCACAGTTTGGAAAAGACAATAGATACATTCAATATACATAAAATGTCTATCCTTTTTAATATACCTGCTTAGAAGAATGAAGTAAAATATATATATATATATATGTGTGTGTGTGTGTTACTTGGTTTCAACCTTATATATATATATATATATATATATATATATATAAAATATTTATTTAAATTTATAACATGCATGTTATAAGATCACTGCAAAAGCTGAAATTTTGTTTCAACACTACTGATGTCTTATCAAGTGATGATGTTAATGTAAAACAAATGATTTTATGAAACCCTGTACTTGTGTGTCTAATATATACATACACACACACACACACACATATATATATATATATATATACACAACAAAAAATTCAAAGTTACCTCATGTGGAAATACTCTTTTTCAATCTAGCACTGCTATGTGCCAGCTATCCTCAGCCTAAGACTGTCTGGAAATGGCTTTTTTTGAATTTGGTTTAGATAGTGTTGATGAAAACGTATTGGGCCACTTAAGGAGACACCTCAGTTTAGATAAGGAGTCTGGGTTGATGCTCTGTTATGATAAATACATTGAGCTCTCCTCTGGATCAGTTTTAATATCTGATATTACTAGGATCCACATGGATTATATACCAACGGATCTATTACCTGGACTATATATATATATATATATATATATATATATACACACACACACACACACACAACATATAGTGATTCACTAAGCCTTGCTTAGATGTAACACAAGGCTGAAAAAAAAAATTTTTAAATCATTCCTAAAATAAGAGGCTGTCTTATACTCAAGGTATAAAATGTGAACCTTAAATCCTGTGATTTATGGTAAATTGTTAGCATGGGAGATTTTTGATAGATCCTTCTTTCAATGATGTTGAACAAAAACACAACTGAATGTGTGTTTCAACAAGCCATTTAAAGATCTCATTCGAGAACAGTGGAAAAAGTGGATGGTTAGCAGGAAAAAGTCATTCAGGCTACCCTAATAGTCTCTTAACTTAAGTGAATTCTTTTCTAATATTTAGACTCTTTCAAGAACGCTCTCCAACAAATTTCCTTTGTTCTAATTTATAAAGGAAATTTTAGCTTCCATGTGGGTATTTGTTCAATTTTCAAAAGTTAAGTCCTTTTCTTTTACAGTCAATTTAATTTCGGAAAAAAAAAAAAAAAAAAAAGCAATATCTAAAAAAGTTACTGTATATGTCAGCATACAAGGTGACCATATAACTTTATAAAATCACTCCTAAAATAAAAGGCCATCTCATACTCAAGGTATAAAATGTGAACCTTAAATCCTGATGTTTATGTTAAGGGGTGATAATTTTTTTTTTTTATTATAGGCTAACCCCTGCCTTCGTAACTACTGACACAAATATTTTCTGTTAGTATGTTATGCATTGTTTTCATGTGTCTCTCTTACCTTCAATCTGTCCTTGTGTTTATCAGATTTTCCAAGCCCTCTTTCCTCGTTATGTGCCCCATAATGGGAACATAGTTCAACTCTCTCATGTTAAGTATAAGTGTCCTTTTTGTTTCCATTTTCCTTAAAACTTTGTTGTTGGTATTCTTAGCATCCTTCTGTAGAAGCACTTTTCTGTTGCTTCAAGTCTCTTCATCTTTGAGAAGATTTTCCAGTATTCAGTGCCATATAGGGGAACTGATATCACATAACCATTCATCACTAAGTTTTATAATCATTGAATGAATATTTTATGCATTTTAGTAAATCCTACTCATGATAGCATGGGTTGTATAGAGATTCATTTGTGTTTTGTGAAAGAATAATGCATATTTTGGTAAGGAATTTGGCATTTCTTTCATCTGTGACTGTTTCTGTTGTTATCTTTAAGAACTTTGTCTTGTTTGCTTCCAGGTCTTGGAGAACAGATCTTCCAAAAGGAGCATGTGCTTTGTTTAGCACATCTGTTAAACATAGTGCAGCAAAAATTAGCAATGTTGAAGGCATTGTGATGGAGTCAAATTATTTGATTGAGCCTTGTGGGGCTGGCAAGTCACGGGTGACTCACATGAGCCGAGAAGACATGGGGTATGATTGTACTTTTTCTATTAGGCAAACAAAAAAGAAAAGAAAATCTAAAATCCTTTTCTCTTATTGTTCATTTTGTTATATTTGAGGTTTTAAATGCTAGATTCAGTAATCTATAGAATCTTTTTTTTAATACTAAAGTTGACCCAATTCAAGGTTAAAGAGCCACTCAAAGTAGAGTTATCTATCCTCCTTATTTTCACTTTCTTCACACAGCTCATTCATTCATATCACACAGTCCTTCTCATTTTAACAGTAACCTTCTACCTTGATTTGCTCTCCAGCCTTATTTTGGGTAAACTTAAGTTTGAAAAAAAAAAGAAAGACTTTGTTTTCAACATTGACTCCAAGTGCCAGGTGAGAAATACAGAACTCTTTTAACAAGGAAACTGATTAAAATTCAAAAGTAGAAATAAGTTTGTTGGGTCGTTTGATCAACTTGTCAGTATTTAGCAAGTTACTATGAAAATCACTTTTGGTTGTTTATATCCAAATCTGTAAAGACTTACCATAAGTAAATTATTCATTTATGAGGGCTGGTCAAAAAGTATTGGGACTGGTGCTATAAAAATAAACAATAACACATATCAATTCAGCATTTAATCTCGTTCGAAGTAGTCCCCTTCTGAAACCACACCCTTCGTCCAGTATCATTTCCAATGATGGAAGCATTCCCAGAACTCCTTTTTGGGGGATAGCGAGCAGTTGCCTCATCACATTCACTTGGATTGCCTCAACTTCAAGTGGGATTTGAATTAGAGGAAAGAGGAAAAAGTCACAAGGAGTGTGACTAATGGGAATATAATGGTTGTCAGACATGGGTAATGTTGTTCTTGACCAAAAATTGCTGCACAGGTCACTGATGCAACATCTGTGGTGTGAGATGACCACACTCTATACACTTTCCTTCCAAGTACTACTATAAACAAAAATCCTGTTTTCCATTTTCTACTTTATTTCTGTTTTTTTTCTGTTTTCTATATCATTGAGAACTGTATTCTAGACCTTGGCAACATTGTCAAAATATGCTAGAGTAAATCCTCTACATGCCGTGGACCTTCAGGTCATGAGCAATCATGGTTCCCCACAACTTGTTATCCTTTGTATCTTAGCAATTTTTATCTTTTCTACTATCCCTTTCACCACGTTCTACCATCCATTTAAATAAGTGTATTTGGAGGGGTTACTCGTTATTAAATAGGAACCTTTAACCCCGTCCCCACCACTTATTTTGGGAAAAACATTTCATATTCAGACAGATTTTTTTCTATTTGTTTTTAAAATAGTAACTAAGAAACTGAGGTACCTTGAATTACCCAAGCGGGGGCTAACAACTCTACCAGGTGTATGGTTGACAACTTAACTCATTTCAAGCTCAGGAGGGCATGAAAAGAATCAAGATTGATATATAAACACATCCATAGCTTTGTTTTGAATGTTATATTATAGACGTGTTTATTCGTCCGTGTCTGAAAAAGACACTTTCATTCACATCTATGCCAGGGAAGAGGTTAAGAAATTCGTTTTGGTTTCTGTAAGGGGATCAATTTACCATAAATTTTCATAGCAAACTGAATTGGATTATTAAATTTTGAAAGTAACTGACTCCTCCTGCCATTTTTTTATCCATAAAAGAAAGTTACTCACCATTAAATAGGATCCTTAATTAAATATTTTATTGATTTTTTTGATTTAATTTTCTTTTGAATTGCAGGGGACGTTCCGTGAGATGGTACAATCTGGCATATGGGCATATCAATGCTAACTTTATGGATCGTTTGAGGACAAGTTTCCAACAGATTGCTTCTGGCCCAGAAACAAAACTCTAAGGCAGACTTCTTCATATTTCACATCATCTTTTTATGTGTTATATATATATATATATATATATATGGCAACAAAGAACATGAACAAATAAAGCCTAAAGCAGCAATTGTCAAACCAGGTGACCATTTGCAGTTAATGGAAGCAGCAAGCTGGTTTCATTGAAGGAAAGAAAAAAAAATGAATTTTTTGACAACACCAGTTTCTACTGCTTATGACAATTAAGAAGGAAACAAGAGATCAGATGTTTTAAGCTGCTTTGGTTGTGTGTATGTGTAAATATTCAAGTGTATAGAATTGCGTGTTTGGAAAGGAAGCAACTGTGTCATGCATTCTACAGATATCGCCTTGTGCAATACATTCTCCTTCCTTGCACAGTAGAGTCCATATCACCAAGGAAATCAGTACTATCATTCTCAAACATTGCAGAAATTTAAGGGATTTGCAATTGTAAACAGACGGAATAAGTTTGGTGGATTGGTCTATGACTGCTGGAGCGCACCACTTGTTTTGGTGATTAAAGATATGGTGGAGTTATCTGCCCCTTTTTTCTGTGAAAAAAGGAAGATACACGTTTTTTTTTTTTTTTTTTACTTTTCTTTTTTCCTCTCAAATGCATAACCTGAGAAAAGTTTTTCAACAGTCATGTGATAAAGGGATCGTACAGGGATCGTACATTGAAGAAATATTCGCTTTCTATTCATATTTGATTGACTGAAAGAAAATATGGCATTTAGCTTGCCTTTTATACAAAATGCAAGAACTCTTTCTAAGAAAGAAACAAAAAGAAAACAAGAACTTCTATTATCACAGACAGCCCTAATTATGAGAAGTCATTATTTTGCAGGTTTTTATTCAAATCTTCTCTTGCTGATTAAAACTGCGAACACTTATTTTAACGTGATTTTAAGTCAAATTTTTCACCCAGTGACTCTTCCAAGTAATGGTAATGAGTCAAAATTTTTGCCTCATACATATACACTATATATATATATATATATATAGTGTATAAATCTTTTGAGATATATATATAAACAGAGTATTTGCACTCCTGAAACAGAATCAAAATTCTCCCTGTTATCTAACAGCAATATTATATAATGTACAGCTGGACCTGCTCCCAACCCCTTTCTTTTTTTTTTTTTTTTTTTAATATCCCCAACAAATCTTGTAAAATGAATCATCTTTATTTGCTCCCTTTTTTAAATCCAGGGAAACTGTCGTCTGTCTGTTTACTCGTTTATTTCTTTGTTTGTGTTGTAGCCCCATTCTTACCTGTATTTTAAAACTTTCCGTGCCTTTTCTCTCTCTCTCTCACACATGTATATGTATATGTATATATATATATATATATATATATATATATATATATATATATGTGTGTCTCTCGGAATTTCTATAAAACTTTGCTTTTTCTTTTACTACTAACAAAGGACTAGAGCATTTTTCATC
Organism: Acanthosepion pharaonis; assembly: GCA_903632075.3. NCBI lineage: Eukaryota > Metazoa > Mollusca > Cephalopoda > Sepiida > Sepiidae > Acanthosepion > Acanthosepion pharaonis. Next base: position 937,158 of record CAHIKZ030000575.1, on the reverse strand, counting down.
TGTAATCACTTCCCGTATTTTAATCTATATCCTCCTGATATCATTTTAAACTGACATCATTTTTCAATATATCAAAACTGTAATTATATACGATAATTTTTAAATTGAAAATTTCTGAGTTTTCATTTGAAATCAAGAAAATTTAAATTTTAAGCAATATGGCCACAATATATTAGGAAGAAGGTGTCAGTTTAAGCTGATGCCAAGAGACATATGAGAGTTAAAAAAATTGTCACAAGAAATTTATTTTAAATTGAAAATCTAATGATATTTTCCATGGATTTATTATTTACTTTAGGTGGTTGGTTTGATTACATGATTATATAGAAGCAATTATTAAATTGCAGTTTGCTTTTTATTTAAAGCAAAATAAATCTCATGACATTATGAAATGTGTGTGTGTGTGTGTGTGTGTGTGTGTGTGTGTGTGTGTGTGTGTGCGCGCTTGGATATATAGATATAGTTGAAAACTTTAAAAGCAAAAAGTTTTTTTAAAAAAAAAAAAAAAGATTTCTTTGAGTAAATTTAGCTGTTGACTTTTGGTCCAGAAATGATTATTCCAAAATTTATTTTTCATTTTGAAGAATTTTAAAGATACATTTTATTAAAATGTATTCAGTAAGATTTATGGAAAATTTTTGATTTAATACTTCAAAGTTTGAAAATGATTTCTTTTACATTACTTTTCTCTTTCACTTCTTGCCTAATCATCTATTCAGAAAAACAAGGGCAAATAATCAAGGATGAATTAAAGCAATTCTTTTTAATATAAGCAGAGTAAAAACAAATACATAATATACGCAGGGCTGGTGCATACTCCCCACCACACAACGACGCGGCGGGGGGGTCTGATTGGGGGTACCCGATAAAATGTTTTGTTACCCTCGCTATCTTATCAACATTTGGCTTCTTTTTTTTTTCAACCTATATTTATATACATTACAAATATAACTAAAAACAACCGACCATTAAAGGCTCTTTTTTATTTTTTTTTCATCTAAATCCATAAATTTGTTCTGCTCATGCTAAGTAAAAAAAAAAAAAAAAAACCTATATAAAATTCACTATTTTTTTATCCATGATGTTGAATGTGTTAAAATTCAAATTTTTAACAATATTAAAAATTGCAAAATATTGTTGATTTATTTAACTTGAAATGATCTATTATGATATGTCTCCAATTTGTGTTTAGATACATTGTATTTATTTTCAATTTTTCTAGTGGAATTGTTTACCAATATTGCATATGATTCATTATTGTACATAATTAGGTTACAATAAAATTTCTATTTTATATGAATACTACATTATGAAAATTGAGATTTAATAGAGTGGGAAGCACTATATCATAGATTCAGTGTGTATGGGGTGGGGGTCTGCACAGAACCCTTGCACTGGCCATGTATATTTCCTGAGAAGACCTGTATTTCTCTCTTTATTTAAATTTAAAACTCTTTTTTATTCCCAGGGCAGGATTTAACATTTTTCTTTTTTTAATTACTTGTTCATCTTTTACTAACGATGATAATAGGATATTCAGTATTAATATTTTTATTTTCCTTTTTAAGATATTTTTTAACACTATTCAATAATTCTTCTTTTTAATCATAATGTGGGTGGGGGGTCATTAAATTTTGTATTGGGACAGTGTTGAAAATGGGATCAGAAACGGAATTTTCTTGAGATATTGTGCAATATTAGATTTGCTTGTCTTATCTCAGGGACTAAAGGGAATTTTTTTTTTTTTTTTTTTTTAAAGATGTCGGATCTGTGTATACATATTTTTAATTTGTAATATTCAAATGAGTTTATTTGATTGTGTCTCTGTTGTGTAGAACTGTAACAGATTAAATGGAACATGGAAGAAAGACTGCTCACTGTTTGAAAATGATTGAATAGTCCTGAATTAACTAACAAAAAATTTTTTAATGTACCTGTACTTTTGAAATGGGAAGATTCAAGATGGATGTTGAAAAATGAGGAACTGGATTGTCGGTATTCTCGTAAATAATCAAAATGTCATTATTCAGAGATCCAAATGTGAAGCTCTGGAGTTTCCCCAACCCTCATAAATTATGTATAAAAACTATCCATTACTCCTCACCTTAAAAAGGGGGATCAGGTGTATCTGTCTTTTTCCTACCTGCTCATCCTAAATATACACACAGACACACGAGTTGGTGCTGAAAATTTCTCAGCCCAACCAAGAAATATTCTGATATTTAGGAAGTGGATTGGGCTGATAATTTCTGAGTACCCTTTCATGTACATAAGACTTTTTTTCTTTTTTTTTTTTGTAGAAATTTCCTAACTTAAGAAATTTAAATGTAAAGATTGTATTTTGTTTGTTTTTTTTTTTTCTTCTTTTATTACACATTTTATCCGGTGTTATGTCTGGTCTGGTCTCCAAACATTGCATTAGCCTTTGGCAGACCAATTGCCAATCTGGTCTGGTCTCCAAACATTGCATTAGCCTTTGGCAGACCAATTGCCAATTTTCACACACAATTATACCTTGGCAATAATGGGAAAGAGTATTAATTTCAATGATTAAAAAGAAAAAAAAAAATTCAGTTATTAGTCAGGTTGCAAATTTTTATGGTCTTTGTGACTCAACATGTACAAATTACTTTCCCGCTTTTTAAAAGAAGAAAAATAAACCTATTTGGCCATATTTTCCTTTTTAAAATACTTAATAAAAATGTTTAACTTTATATTTCTAGATGCCTTTAATAATTTTCAATAAAAAAATAATTTTTCCATCCTTTCTGAAAGCATAGTTAAGAATTATTATTTAAAAATTATTTTTTTTTTTTTGTGTAATACTAACAAGTAAATAGCATTTTTTATAATGGTAAGAATAAAACTATCAACTCTTACAAATTTGTGTCTGTTTTCTCCAAAAAGAGGTTTTGGTCAATATTTAAATTTTTCAAATCCTTTTAAAAGTTTCAACAATTCTATGTCAAAATGCTAAAAAAGAAAAAAATATGAAGATTTCTGGAACAAAGACACATTGTTATTAAACAAAAAGCATTCCATTTTTTTTTTTTTTTTTAAATCAGCCCTTTGACAGTGTCTAATTTGCAAATGATATGTAAGATTCTTTTTCCAACAATATCATACCTTCATATCATTTGATAGTTAAAAAGATCTTAATATTATAGCTTTTGATATTTACTCTAATTTTAAGATGAGAGTTAATGTCTGGCCATACTAAAAAAAAATACTTTTGGTTTGCCAAAAGTTTTTTTTTTTTATCTTTCTCAAATGAATTAAGAATTGATCCTGGATAAACTTCATTGCCAGTTGGTAGCATTGACCAAACCAAAAAATATTTTTTTTTTTTTTTTTTTTTTTTTTAAGATTTATCAGTTGCTTGTATAATTTCCCAGCAACTGATGCTCTAACCATTGAGATCTACCTGATTAGACTACTTTTTTTTTTTTTGTTTACCTACCATCTGAAATTTTCATCATATTTTTTTTAATTAATTTTTTTTATTAGCAGGATTAAAATGGCCATTGTATGTTTTACTTCTAATTTTCTGCCTTTCACTTCCAAGACATGTTGCAGTCATTAATCACTGATTAGTTATACACTAATCAGTCAGATAACTCTTGTATTCAATTTTTTTTTTTTAATGATTTAAATTTCATAACACCAAACTCAGTTTTCTTCAAATCTTTTTACTCCATGAGAGAGAGAGAGAGAGAGATAATTGAAATCCTCAAAAGTTATTTTTATAAATAAAGAAAATTATTATTACAATCTGTTCTTGTTTTTACTCATTTTGTATGCATGGGATTTGTTTTATATGAAAGTCCACACCATTAAGCAGGTCATATTTTAATGATAGCCAAATATCTTTTATATGCAATGTTGAAACAAAAAATTTAAGTGTGCAAAACCAGGTTAGTATCAGAAGAAATGGGAAAGTCATCTTTCCAAACTGGAAAAAAAAAGAATTTCCCTAAATCTCATTCAGCCTCTAAATAATAATAATAAATGTTAGTATCGTATTTCAGCAGTCATATTACTCAACAGGTAGGTAGCTTGTGTGTGTATGTGTATATATATATATATATACATACACACACAAACCTTACTAGTAGTAATAGTACTACAACTGAGAATTTTAGATTATTTTTCTTTTTTCAGGCAAGTAGAACTGCTGCCAAAAACCACTCCATAGATAACTAGAACTATAATATTCAGTAAATCAAGGAAGTTGAAGGGACTCATCAAATTGACTGACTCTTAAGAATTTTGCATCAAAATGCTCATCAGGGCCAGATATTCAATAAATCTTGAAATACTTGAATCAGTCAGATAATTCATTTTAAACTTTTCATATATATATATATATATATATATATATATATACACACACAGACACACACACAACTTCATATATAATTATAGTGGCTGTATATGAAATAGATGACCCATTTTTATTTATTTAAACTATATGAATAAAGACTAAAGGAAAACTTAGCTGACATGTTTCAACCTCTGAGGGAGATTATCGAGGGCTAGGTTTTTTCCCTCCAGTTTTTATTAATATTGTCCTTTTACAGACATACTCTATCTGAAATTTAACACACTAAACAGGATTTAATTATGTCTGCCCCTTTGGTAGATTTTAGTAAAGAAAATGCTTTCCCCCAACAGAACCTGTGTCCCCCCTTTTTTAGGGGAAACCATTGTTCTTTACCTCTTGGCTACAAAGAACGTTGCAGAAAGCAAGGTTGTATTTTCCCTTTTTAAGGAAAGTTCATCCTCTTCCAACAGATTATTTTTCTCAAAAGCTTCATATCTGCTCACTTTCATATTCAAAATGTAAACAAAGCAATCTCTAAATAATTAATGGTTTTACTTTTATTACCTCATATATATATATATATATATATGTGTGCATACACACACAAACTTTCTTTCTTTTGGGCACTTCAACATGCTTGCCAAATATGATCAATTACAACGGAATGGTGAGTTCCATACTTTCCCACCTTGTGCTGCATCTAAGCTATGCTTACAAAATTACTATCTAATTGCTCTCCCTATCTACCTTTGCTTTTTTTTTTTTTTTTTTTCCTGTTTTTTTTTTTTTTTCTCCCTTCTTTTTCCTGTTTTTTTTTTTTCTCCGTTCTTTAAAGGCACCTGCTACTTAGCATCCATCTTGATCCAAACTGGGAAGTGTATGAACTCCAGCCGTCTTCTTGATTGGACCTTTGCGGGGATCTAATACTCTGTGGTTTTCTCTAATGTTCCTAAAATAGAATAGGCATATTTATTATTTATATCATTTGGATTATGTTTGCTTTTTTTTTTTTTTTCACCACAAGCAAGGCAATAAAAGCCACTAATATGTTGCTAACAAGTTGAGAAATGGAAGTCAAATAAAAGAACAGGTTTCAAAGAAATATAAGATGACATTGCATATAAATCTTTGCAGATCATAATTGACAGGAGTTTAAGAAGCTGGAAGAGAGTTCCATAAGAGAATAAACTATTAGCATAGAACTTACATCTAGTAATTTCAACAGTCAAATTGTGAGACTTAGCAGTTAATCTAGTACATTTAATTTTGTGAAGTTAGGCTACCAATGAAGAAAGCTCATCAGAACAATTACTATAATGATATTTATAGAAAAAGGTACAAGGAAGCGACATTGTGGCAGCTGGAAAATCACTGAAGATGAGATGCCACGTCACAACCAATAACATTGCAGATTCACCTTTTGGATTTTTCAAGACTCTCTAGATATAAAGCAGAATCACTAGACCACCTGTGGCAGCAATATTCATTGCATAAACAAATGATAGATTTATAAATGAGCAAGATGGATTCTAGTAAGAAAAATTTTCTGGCATTACATAATGAACTAACTTTCCTAGCAACAGACCAAGACTTTATATTGTCTTCTCATTTTCCACAAATATGGAATAATTCTATTGAATCTGCTGCAAAAAAAGTTAGTTCACTGCATCGTGCTAGACAATCTTGACAGAATCTATTTTGCACCTCTATATGCCTGCAGAGATGAATGATAATGTTATAAGGTCCTAATCTGGTATCTCTGCTTCATTCACTTTCCCACTGCTGTTATTTGGTCTTGTGCTTTTGCTATATATTTAGAGATTCTTGACAAAATCCAGGGAAGAATCGGCAATGTTATTGGTCATCATTGATTCAATAAAGATGATGATCATGAAATATATTCCAACAACCAATATTTTGACATGGACAACTTTTCTCCAGAAACACTTATCGTTCAGAAAGTTTTTGAAATTTACCTCCAAAGGTCCTGTACATTAGTTATTTTTTTTTTCTGTTTGGTTAGGACAACATTTTAATGCAGTTGATCTATTTTAGGAAGCATTTTTTTAATAAGGTTCATTGTGGGTGTAGAAATTTAGAAGTCTAATAATTTTAGATAGTTGGGACAGAATCTTACATACTTACAAGTCTACTATTCATCCATACTTTGAATATTTCTGCCACATCTGATCTGGTTCTCCTATATATTTAGATTACCTTGATGAGTGACTGCTTCGGATTACCAAGTGCTGTAAGCTTAGATGTGCGGTTGGTTTAATGGATAATGGCTCACGATTTGAATTTGGAGAGCTATGTTCCCATTCGAGTCACGTTTGTTAAATTCACTTATGTGAATTATATCCTTGAGAAAGGTACAAGCCCACCTTTTCTCCTCCCAACCATGGGTTAATTAATAGGACTTGTATCAGAAAATTATTATCTCAAAAATAAAAAAAATTCTTACAATCTAAAAATATTTTCTTGCTTTAAATAACGTGCAAAGGGTTGATAAGCTGTAGAAAACAATCAATCAAATACTGATTAGTTACACAATTATGTCTTTTAGATTTATTTACATTCTCTAGAATATAAATGTACAGAAACTACAGTGATCACAAAGTGAGGGATCAGCTTATATATTGAGTTTAATGTTGAGTTGATCCCCCACTTTATATCCACATAATTTCTTGTTTGTTTATCAAAGTCTGATTAGGTATGAATCCACTACTTCTCCCTCCAACTATGGGTTAATTAATAAGACTTTTATCACTAAACTGTTATATCTCCCCCATCCTTTGCAAAAAAAAAATCTTAGAAATCTAAAAATATTATCTGGCTTTACATAGCCTGCAAAGGGTTAATAAAGCATAAAATAAATCAGTCAACACTCAGTAGATATATAAAAAATTTTTTTTATATTTTCACACTTTTAGATTGATTTAATTTTTTATGGCCTATCAACCCTTTTTCAGGTTATTTAAAGCCTGAAAATATTTTTAGATTCTAAGAATTATCTGTGTTTTCCTTTTTTTGTTTTTGAGATAATGATTTACTGATTCAAGTCCTACTAATTAACCCATAGCTGGGGGAGGTGAATAGATACAGGCAAATACCCTTAGGAAACGTATGAATCTAAGTTAATATAACAAACCCAACTGGAATTTTAACTCGGCTCTCCAATTTCCAATTCTGAGCCATTATCCATTACAGCATCCAGCAGTCCTAAGCCATTACCCATTTAGGTACTGAACAGGCTCAACATGGCTTAACTTTGGTAATCATACAAGAACCAGTGTTTCAGCATGATATGGCCGTGAGCCTATATTTTTAAAAAACACATGAGCATATTTTTTTGGCTTAGATCGGGAGATCAATTTACACGGCAAACTAGACTGCCCTCGATAATAATTTATAAAAAAAAAATCGTTCTTTGATATTTGTGATCTAGTGTTCTTAGTATGAAAAAAAAAAAAAAAAAAATTGTTTCTGGTTACTTTGCCTATTGTACAACTGCAGCATATCTTTATACTTAGATGGCTGCGCTAATTCACCAGGCAGGATCTCTCTTATTGCATTTAAAAGAGGAAAGGGTTAGGATCATGGCTACAGTACAAAGATGTCCTGTGTACCAGCGCCTTCCTTAGCTAGGTAGTATCAGTGATATGCTAAGTGGGTTTCTTTAGCCATTCAATATTGTTACTTTGCTGCTAACACTTGTGTAGTTTTTTTCTGCCAAACCTGTCCTTCCATCTATGCTGAAAGAAATCTACTTACAAGTAGATATTTCAGTGAATATCTACTTGTAAGTAAATTTCTAATAATAAAAGTCAAGCCTTGATCTGGGAGATAAAATAATAGCAATTAAGTTTACGTATTTCTTACCCATCAACATCTCTCTGGAGTTTTGGACTGTAGAGTTGGTCCGCTTGATCTTCTGTACGTGAAGAGACATTTGCTAGTTGGTTGGCTCGATGTCTCATTTTCATGTCTTCTTGGCTACTCTTGGTCACGTTTATCTCTAACATGCAGCGTTTTCGCTCGTCATTAGCTTTATGGTAGGCCTAAAAAAAAAACATTGTAATTTATAGCAATTGTCACCACAAAATTGTTTTGTTTTTTTTTTCATTCTTTGCAATCAGCTGTTTTTTTAAATCAGTTTTTTTCTTTAATAATTTCACCCCAAGCAAAGCAACTACTGCAAACAAATACGAGAAAAAGAAACTATTAAGGAGAGAAAACAATAAAATAACAGGAATTGCATTTACATTTTTAAAGATCAAAGTTAACTGGAAAGCAGAAAGGTAGAAGAGAGTTCCACAAGTAAGTAGTGTAAGGGAAGAAACATTTAGCATAGAACTTACAGTTACATCTAGACATTTCATCTATAAAATCTTGAGACCTTGTCACCAATCTAGTGCTTAGATTCATAAAAATCTAGGTACCAAAGAGGAAAACTTATCAGAACAATTATCATGGAAATATTTATAGAAAAGGCACAGGGAAGCTACGTTAGGGCAGTGGGAAAGTAACTGAAGCTGAGATGCCAATTCAAAACCAATAACATTGCAGATTATTATTTGTATCATATCTAGAATCTCTAAATATATAGCAGAAGATCCAGATGAGACGTAACAACAATATTCACTAAATAGATGAATGGTCGAGTTATAAATATGTAAGATAGATTCTAGTAAGAAAAAAAATTGCATAAGACAGTGAAACAAACTTTCCTCGTGGCAGACATAGTAATAGGTTCAACATGATTTTTTGATCGGTTTCAAAGAAATTTGAGGCGTTTTTTTTTTTCCAATAACAATGTGGGGCTTAAAATGTGTCTTGATGAATTTTCAAATCAAAACTTAGGGGTCTCCATCATTGAGGTATTGAACAGCTAGTGGATCATGGCATATATATATATATATATATATATATATATATACCTATATTGTATAGCTGGCCACTTGTATTCAAGGATACCCATCTAGTAAGGCACCTAGTCAATCCTTCATGACAAATCGACCATGGTGAGATTCGAACCCAAATCTCATGGTCAGAATGTGAACATTCTAACACTCAACCACATGCCCATATATACCTACCTATATACAAATACAGGAATTTTTATTTACATCACTGCATAAAGAAAAATGCATGTATTTTATATTTTTAATGCTTTCTTTTTTAAACATTTAATTTGCAATCAGATCCGTTTTTTTCTGTTTGACATTTTGTTGTTATGAAAAACCCTGAGAAGTTGAAGTAGATGTGATATTGTTTAAACAGTATCACTTACATGGCTAAAACAGATGTCTAAGTTTACAGTCAGGAAAATTTGCAGTTTTATGCACCCTAAAAAAAAATTCCCAACCCATGTAAAGAAACTTATCAGTCTTCATACTTAAAAATCCCCTAAAGAAATGGATAGATAAAATTACAAGTACAGATCTGCAAAAGCCTAAAATTGTAATGATTTTAATTCATAAACAATTCAGATTTCAATCGGAAATTGGTTTCTCTGTGCATCAAGGGGTAAAATTTGACAAAATGTAGTCAGGAAGATTGTGTTGCACCACCTTGTCAAGTTGGGAGGCAGTTCTAATCTTGAGAAGTCAACATTTGATATTCTAGCTTTTATTTAAACTTGAACACTGACCACTGTGTCTGTGTGAAATACACTTGACTGTTATCAAACAAGTCCTTGTTTAGGTGCAGATGTATAAGTTTTGTCAGGAATACACTCAGCCATACTGAATATCTTAAAAAATCAGTTGGGCAGCTTTGATGTAACTTGGAAGTCAATCAAAGGGGACCTTACTGCATATGTGTTTTTTTCTAATCATTTCAGCCCAATAAAGCCACTAAGACAAGAATTTTTATTGATAGTGAAAGAAATTGAGAATATACTATTGAGTAGAAAGGGCAAAAAAAAGAACAAGATTTTAAAAAATACAGAAGATGATTTTTTTCTAATCATTTTATCCCAATCAAGGCAATAAAGCCGCTAGTGGTTACTGAGTGTTAAAGAATATAGGAAAAAAAAAACATGATTAAGAAGAGAGAACAATAAAAGATGAGGAATGAAGAAAAAAGATCAAAGTTTACTGATATGCAAGAACATGAAAGAAAGTTCCACAAGTGAGAAGAACTTATGGTTACATCTAGCCAATTCAGATGAAAAAATGACGAGACCTTGCTGTCAATTTTGTACTGCACTTAAATTCATAAAGTCTAGGTACCATAGAAGAATGTTCATCAGAAGAATTACCATGAAAGTATTTATTAAAATGGTACAAGGAAGCTACATTATGGTGGTCAGAAAGTGACTGAATCCAAGATGCCATGCCAGGTCAGGACATTGAATTAAAATCTTTTAAGATTGTCGTCTAAAAAGCAAGAAGCTGAAAGAGATCCACAGGTGAGAAGTGCATTAGAAGTAAACATTAGACTATCATAATGAGTAAAGAGTACAGGATCAGAAATAAATGATAATCACTCTTTTTAATAAGGTGACGTCCACTCATTATCATAGGTTGACAACCTCTGTTAAAATATGGGATAAAATGCAACTAAAAACTCAATATGAAAAATAAAGGAAGAAAATTAAGAGGAAAGTAAATACAAGTAAATAATCAATAATACTGATTGCCAGTGCTGATGGATGCCTACAATTATATCTCTCAAGAAAAAAGGTACTCCCTGTCTTTTTGGTACAAGAAGGCAAAGTCAAAGAGACTGTTTTTGAAATGGACCTTTAAGACCTTAAATGATCATTTCTAAGATTAGGAGTTATTTATATTCAAATTGATTTCCTTGTCTTTATTATTATTATAGTAACACTTGTACTCTTCAGCCATCTTCAGGTAAATTTCATTGAATTTCAAACTGAACCCTTTATTTCGTTTACTGAGGGGCAAATTATTCTCATTCTGCTGTCAATGCCTAGGGTAAATGATCTTTATTTTTTATCTTAAATTTTTTTATGAATTTAAGGCAATGAGTAGACAGCACAAGAACAGACAAAACCCATTCCACTATCATTGAAATCATGGTAATTCACAAAGACAATCAATATTCTCCACAGATTCATATGTCCTGAATGAACATGGCATTAAAAAAATATGTTTTTGTTTATAACATTCATATTTCAGGTTCTTTTCTTTCTTTTTTGCTGTATTTGAATTAAAAAAAATATATCCCTTACTGTTATATAGGAATAAAGTGTTGCTGCCGACAATGGAGTTTGAACACAGATCTCCAGAGAGCAAACACAGGCAATCCCATTTTGAATAATTAGATCACGTGATAGCAAAGGAAATATATATATATATATATATATATATATATATATATGGAAATTAGAGTGGTGTCTAATTGATCACTATTTCTACTCTATTGATATATGGATTGCTATTCTCTATTCCACTATACCGATCACTTACAGATTACTGTTTGGTGGTTACTTTTTGAGTGAGTATTATTGAGCAAGTACTATTAGTGAAAGTGTTATTCGAAGGCGTCTGATACCAATATTGTTCAACGATGTTACTATAATCTGTGATTACAACGTCTCTCCTACAACAAGCATTACAAAAGTGACGAGTATTCGTTGACATTACAAAAGTGTCAACGAGTGTTTGTTGAAATCACAAAACTTACAGAATAAGATAAAAATATATTTCTCTGAAAACTACATAAAGACAAGTAATGTTAATAGATTCTAACAGTTTCTACTAAGACCTTGCTTGTGAACCCAGAAGAAAAAAAAAGTATTTTTAATTGGGATCTACAGTTAATCCATTCAAATGCAAATTACCTTTGATTCTTGATCTAGTCTCCACTCCATATCTCTCAGTTGATTGGCCAAACTGTTTTTCTCTTTTTCCAGCATTTTAACATATTGGGGTGTAATCTGAAAATGAATTCAAACAATATAGTTTTATTAAACTTACATTTATTGGGATGCCTATTCTCTACACACTTTCTAATCTTACATTTACTAGAGACTTAATGTCTTATTTACAGAGATCAAAAAATACATTAGCAAAAGGTCAAACATTTGTTTCATTGAACAGATTTTTTTTTCATTAATTTGAGCAGAAAACAAAAAAAAACCTTCATGAAGAAGGTTTTTTTTTTTGTTTGATATTTTATTATTTTTATTTTTTGGCCGATATTTTTGCTTTGTAAGAAAAAGGAATGCTTTATTTTTAAATTTAAAAAAAAATATTGACTAACGCTTTTGTTCAAACTTTCTTAAGAATTTGATATATTTTTGTTTGTTGAGGAAGATTATGATTTTGAATATAATGGTAGTCTGCTGCTACCGTTGTTGATGACATTGAGATTTTGGATGCATCCACTTGCACAGTTCTGACACTGGCAACTTTTGTTTTGACAATGGTATTGAACTCTATGAATTAATTCTGAATCCCCCTCACATTCAGATCCATCTGAGAGGCAGGCCATAATCTAGGCAAATTCCAATTGATTATCTAACTTTGATCAATCTGAGGGATTGGCGGCACGCAATCATTGCAGTGACTTTCTATTTTAATTATGGAATTATTAATAAGTATTTTTTCAAAATTTCTGACGATGAGGTTTTTGAGTGGTAGACACATTTCAAGGCTTGCAAAGTGTCAGATAAAATGATGAACATTCAAGGCAACCAATCAACACCAAAACGCCAGGAAATATGAAAACAAAATTGTGAACTCATCCAGGATATCTGTCAATTTAAATATTTCATATTCATTATTTAGCCTTGTCAGATTGAGATTCTGATATTGATGTCCAATTTGTTCAAAAATATGTAAACTATCAACTCTATACAACTGTTTTCTCAGATCAATGATTAAAATTGGCTTCCAGCAAATGAATCTTCTAGGGCTTAACCCTAGAACACTAACAATCAATTAAAGTTACACCACTACTAACCATGGGTATATCTTACCCGATTTTGAAAATATCAAAAAAATATTAAATATAAATCTTTATTTGAAATATTTTACATGCAGTTAACATTAATAGGAACTGAAAAACATTATTTAGGTAAGAAAATCAAATGCTGAAAATTGTTATTAAAAATAGGAAAATTTGTGCTCCGTACTATATACCCATGGTTAGTGTTCTAGGGTTAAAGAAGACAATCATTCATAAGATCTCATAGACTTATCACATTATCAAAAACGACATCCCTTGAAGACTTCCAACAGCAGTAAGTACTTATAATAGCACTGTTGAGCACTGTTTCAAAATGGTCTCTCCAGCACTAAAATATGGCTTTTTTATCAATTAGGAGAGTATCCCCGTCATTGGATAGAATTGGAAAGAGACGGTGCTTTTGCAGACCATACACTGCTTTTAAACCATCATAAAAAGCTTTCGAGTCCTTTTTATCAGCAGCCATTTGTCTGAGGGCATGTTGTACTCTTGCTTTAAACCCTTTGTAGTTGGCTTGTTTTGACTATCAGTTTTTGTCATTCACCCAGATCTTATGATATTATAGTGAACAAAGCAAGATCTAGATTTAAAATTCAAATGCTAAGCACTGACTCATTCATTTTGTTAGAAATTAAAAAGACTCGAATTTACAAACTTTGCTTAACATGCAAAAGCAAATCCAAAACAAAACTTGTGAAATTTCACACTTTGATGCAAATTTTTTTCGGCCAATAGATAACAAGGAAACATTTAAAAACAAAATTCAAATAATCTTCAATTCTCAGGAAACAAATTCTTTTATGGACCTTTTTGTGAGCCGACGTGAAGTTTGTCCGTCGTCCAATGGAAAGGCTCGAATCATATCTGGGAGTGAATTCCCAAATAACCTTTTCAAGCCCCATAAGCAAAATAAAAAATGGATAAGTTAGCTGGTCACTAGAGAGAATGAGACGATTGTATTAACACACCCCTTGACAAACGTCAAGCGATCGTTATTATTATCTCTTTCTCCCTCACCTCTTTTATACTTTATAAACGAAGGGAACATTTTAAGACTGAGCGGTTACTTCAAAGACATTCCTACCCTTCGATAACGCTCATACATACATCCACATATACGTTCCTGCCGACGTACACTAACTCATTCTTGCAAGGATTACTACGAACATTTTGACGACCTTGTATCAACCAAAATACATTTTATTTGTAAAGACCTTAATTGATTTATGTGTATATAAATTTGTTGTTTCACTTTACACTTTGATTTTCTTGTTTTAAACCCCTCTTATCGTAGGCTATCTAACTAACAAGGCCAAATCAAACTAATCTGTTTCCACACTCATACACTTCACTATAACTGATAACCCACTATATCCTTATGCATTTCATCAACCAGTTTTTGGACTTCTGCATGATTTTCATCAAACCAATCTTGATGTTTACGCAATGGAAGTCCGAGAACTTCCTGAGAGGCAGCATCAATTGCTTCACGCAATGCCTTCCATGATAATTCAACATCAGAAATGATAATAACTGCCCGAAGAGCAGTGTCCAGTTTATCAGAAAGATAATGATGTTTTTTCAGCAACGAGACATTAAGACGTTTTAGTACGGATGACTTTTGTAACCGTTTATGTTTAGGACGAAACACGACTTTGCTCCGAAGCAGAGTGTGGTCAGCGAGGTAACAGGTGGCATAAAAAAAAGAGCGTGTGATGAGAAAGTATCGAACATCTCTCAGATTGGTGATGACAGAGTCAATAAGATGCCAATCTTTCGATTTAGGATGCATCCATGAGGACTTGCGGCAGCAGGACTGCTGAAACAGAGTGTTTGTGATACTGAGATCAAATTCTCTACACATAGAGAGTAATCGCAGACCATTAGAATTCATTTGCCTGAGACCGTGACAGCCAATGACGCCATTCCATGTCTGATGGTTAGAACCAACACGTGCGTTGAAGTCCCTCAAGGTAAGTAATTTATCCCTATGGTCACAGGTAGATAACATATTCCAAAGTTGATTGTAGAAGTGATCCTTTACGTGTTCATGGTCGGAGCATAAAAGCTGTCCAAAAAGGTCAATTTTGAGAGTCATTACTCTATCAGAAACAGCCTTAGGCAGAGAAGGTAATGATCCAGCAATCTTTGATTTGATAGCAAAACCTACACCCGATTGTCGCGGCTCGTTTTCATCATTCCCAGACCAGAAAACAGTGTACCCACCTTTTCTTTCTACCAGCTGTGATACACCAGGAAGACGAGTTTCACTCAGTGCAGCTATATCAATGTTGCACTTCTGTAGCTCCATTGCGACCAGAGCTGTCTTTCTTTCTGGTGCTGAGTTTTTATCCTGGGGAGTTTGTACATTCCAAGAGTCAAGATGAAGTTGATGCTGTTTCATAGAGTTTTTTGCAGTAGCCAGATGACGGCCAGGCCCACGCTACAGTGCTGTGGGACACCTACCGGGCCAGAACCCTTCACTTAATTTCCCAGAGCCCTTATTGTCATTAGTCTGTGCTATATCAGTTATTTTCATTGAGTTTTGTTTACCTGGCTTCGACCAACCATTTTTATTGTTGAATTGTGTGGAACTAATTAGAAAACCAACGTAATGTTTTTTTGTTTTTTTTTTAAAGTTGTGACGATTTGTGTAGGACTATGACACTTTTTGGATCTGTTGATTGTAAGAAATTCTGCAATTTAAGCGCCTATTGGCTAATTTTGTAACGACCAATCTCATTGGTCGAACTTTGACTTGGTTTTTTCGCGGGCATTTTACAACGGCCCGCACCCTTTTGAATCAGTTGCGGATTAGCTTTGGAAGTGTCCGGACTCATTTTTGAGTCTATTTGTCAGGGCTATTAGCGCCCAAGCCTAAATAATTAAGCATTGAATGTCCTTCGGCAACCAAAATGGTAATGCTTCAGAGACAGTTGCGGATTAGCTTTGAAAGTGTCCGGACTCATTTATGAATCTAGTTGTCAGGGCTATTAGCGCCCAAGCCTATATAATTAGGCATTGAATGTCCTTCAGCAACCAAAATGGTAATGCTTCAGAGACAGTTACGTATTATTATTGGAATGGTCCGGACTCAACTTTGAATTTCTTGCACAGCCTTTTAAGTCCAAGCCTAATAATTAGGCATTGAAGATCCTTTCAGCAACCAAGTGGTTATGCTTCAGAGACGACTTCTTGTCCCAGCTTAATTCCTTCAAGGCTGTAGAATTCTGTCATAATGACTGTCGACAAATGTGTACATTTACACGAAGAACTTTATGAACAAACTCGACAATAGCCGAGTTTCAACTTCAGCAACCGAAATAGTAATGCTCCAGCAACGACCAGCTAATGACTGCTTTTCTAACCTTGTAGTGACCGATTGTGTTATACAGAAGTAAAAGACACTACCTATTCATTGAAGAACTACCCTACCCTGTTCCCAGGGGCAAAAAAGGGCAAAATCTTTTTTTGCAATAAAAACTGTGAGAATTTCTTCTCACACTGTTTAACCCTTGGCAGAGACAAGAAAGACAAACAATTCAACAAGGCCTACCTTAAAACTTAAAACAAATTTTATTGTATCCTTGCAAAAAAAGATTTTGCCCGCGAAAAAAACAAGTCAAAGTTCGACCAATGAGATTGGTCGTTACAAAATTAGCCAATAGGCGCTTAAATTGCAGAATTTCTTACATGATAACAAAGTTACGGTGCAAAAAACTTGCCACGGAAACTCCGAACAACAGCCCTCGTGTTATTATGGCAGATTTTAACCTCTCCGGATCACAGTCAATATCAGCCAGTACACGCCTCTCGGCAGACACATGCAATATAATGACCAGGTTAAACTGTCATGAGTTTTCCTTCCCATCTGAAGTCTTTTTATCGTGAAACCAACACTAAAAGGATTCCTAACCAAAGCTCAGAGAGACTCCTTTCACCGCCATCAAGTTCCACGCCAGTTCTCAACCTGGTACTTTCCATAGCTCCGCGAGAATATATGTGTGTTTGTGTGTAAGAAAGAGCAGTAAGATTTCTAATACGGTATTCTTGGCAGTTATTTTTTTAAAAAACAGTGCTTGATACAAACAGTAGAGCAGGATATTATAATTATTTTCGTTTTAAAAAGAGGATTCCATGGTGACACAGAAAATTTCCATGTTTCAAAACTGAAACTAAATTTATAAATTTAATTAGAAAAATTAAACTTAAAATCCATAGTCTCAGTCAAGCGATGATAGGAATAAACTTTCAAAGAAATTTACTTAATTTATAAGTGCAGACATTATTGATATTATGAGTTGTTAAGTAAGATTAAGAAAAATCTATTTTAATTTAGGGGTGACTGGGTTTTAATTTCCCTAGACAGCTTATGTATCCAATATATGTTACTTACAAAGTCAGATTAAGTTTAGGTGGGGTGAGGGTGTCTGCTAACAAATGTATATTTCTGTTATTCACTGAGTCGTCTGGGTTTTCAATGATGAAAAAATAAAAAAAACAAATTTTAGGCATTTTTATTCATCCACTTAATTCATATTTTTATACACAAAGACTTTATAAAAGAGTCATTTAAATATATGCAAGACATATTATTAATACTTAGTTTTTATTGATCAAATTTTATTCTTATAAATTTAAAGTACCATTCGACCTTTTAATATACAGTATTTTTACAAATAAATATAGAATTTAATTACTAATTAGAGATCAAGCATAAAAATGTATATTTCATCTATTCTTTTTTTTTTTCAAAATTAATTATTACATAAGGAAAATATTTGACAGTGCCTACAAAAAAATAGTTATTTATGTGATTTAGTAAATTTTTATATTTCAGAAACTTAATGTATGATTTTTCATGTATGCACAAAGAATAATTAAGCATATACCTTCATCTATTAAAAAAGAATAAGTACAAATTCAGCAAATGAGAAAATATTCTATGAACATAGTACTAAAGCTCTAAAGAATAGTGAATATTTTAAAAAGAAAATAATTATGATATATATATATATATATATATATATATATATATATATATATATATATATATATATATATGTGTGTGTGTGTGTGTTATAATTTTTAATTAATATTATTCGCTCTACTCTGTATTGAGCACTTTTTTTTTAAAATAGTGTTTTTTTAGTTACTAGAAGTTTACTTTAACTATACTAAACTTGTATCGGATATATATACAATATATTATCTATATTTATATATATTATATATATAATACAGATATTTATATAAATCAACATATTTATATCTACATATACTTTTGTAAAAATCAACACATTATATATATATATATATATATATATATATATATATATATATATATATATATATTTTTTTTTGACCTGTCTGGATTGAGGATGATTTCATTAGTAAATCAAAAACAAAATAGAGTGCTTCACTCTTATGCCATATCATATAATATATGATCCTCCTATATGCTAGTGAATGTTGCCCAATCTCCTCACATCTGATGAAGAGACTTAAGGCAATAGAAATGTGTTTCTATACAAGGATACAAAGAGTAACATTGACTGAACATGTATTCAACAATGAAGTTCTAAGGCAAATGAAAACAAAAGGAACACTTATACTTAGAATCCAAAAGAATGTTGAAATTAGTAAAACACTTCGTAAAAAAAGTGGTCTTGGAGAATTTGACACTCACAGTACATATTTGAAGAACAGAAGGAAATAGTCTGTAACCTAGCTAACAATCTTGTGTAACAGTACCTCTTTATTACCCTAGATGAACATCACTGTAATATATATATATATATATATATATAAAATTGAAGATGGAAGTCAACACAGCAGAGGTGACAGGCTGTTTCATGCTAGAAGCAATTGTTAGGCCACCATTGCGTCTCGCACGAAACAGCTTGTTGACTTCAATGTTCACTTTTACATTTATATTTACATACGCTCTATCTCTGACATTGAGTGATTTATCCCATAAATATAGCACACCTTAAAATCATATATATGTATATATATATATATTAAAGACATTTTTATGTGTAACGTTCTTTTTTATAAATACAAGTATTTAAGTAAATGCTCTGTTTATAATAAACAGTATTAAATAACATTTACCGGCCTGAATGTCCGAGAAATTTACATAGAAAATATTCATCCTTTGACAGGATTCTAACCTGCATCCTATACGGAACCGTCATTTACGCTGACGTGCCTTGACCGCTCGGCCACAAAGGATCGTTCGGTTGGTAAGGTTGAATTTACTGCTTATAAACTTCAATCTTCCATGAATCTCGTACATTCATAACTGCTCTGGCGTATCAAATAATTATAAATTATTATAAACAGAGCATTTACTTAAATACTTGTATCTATAAAAAAGAACGTTAAACATAAAAATGTCTTTAATAAATAAATTGTCGGACTTTGTCCATTTCTTAATACATTATATATATATATATATATATATATATATTCACAAACACACACACAGGAATACCTCGATTAGTATTGCTAATTGGCTAATGTGTACATCGGTAACTGTAAAAAAAAAAAATCAATTTTCAATTATTATGGTTAAACTGAAGGATGTTTTACTGCACTAATCAAGTATTATGTATGCACTAATTGAATTTTGGTATAAAAAAGATTTTAGCGCATCAGTTGAAAATGCATTAAGCGAGGGATTCATATAATTAAATATTACCAATTTATGACTGATGGGGATAATTCCAAGGAGGTTATCAATCCAGGGAGAGCTCAATGTAAACTACAGAGCATTATAATAATAATAAAATCAAGAAGAGAAACTTAAAAATCCATTTCAGTTTCATGGTTATTTCTATATATTCACCTCTTCAGACGGAAAACTTTTAATAAATGGAGACAATTTTCCCTGAGTGATATACTAGATTGACAGGAAGGAAGGGAAAGCAAGAAAGAATAGAAGAAAGAGAGGAAGAAGGAAAATGACAGATTGTAAAGTTCTTTTTAACATGTAAAATAGAGAGAGAGAGAGAGAGATGGAGAGAGTGTAAAGAAAGGAAAGGGAAGAATGAAGAAATGAAGGGATAGTAGTAAAACTAAAATAGAATGACCTGGCCAAAAATTTTTTCCTTAAAATGTGAAACATTGTACATCAGGTGATATAGCAAATTGACTGATATGGCCGGTTATGTTAGGCAGGACAAATCAACACAATTTCAAATTAGGGTAATAAAGGGGCTGTTAGTAAAAAAAAAAAAAATAAATATAATAATCATAACAATAAAACAAATTTAAATAAAGATTAATAAAAGATAAAAAAATCTAAGATGATGAATGGATAATAATACTGAAGATGTTAATTTAGAATTATACATGTTGTATACATTGGCAAGACAATCATAGATCCAACTACATATAAAAAACACAAAAGGGCATGATATGTAATATAATCACACACACACACACATATATATATATATATATATATATATATATATATGTGTGTGTGTGTGTGCTTTTATATGTTCTAGCACCCATATAAGTGAATCAACACTTCAAGTGTATATCCCCCAAAATCAATGATTTTGGGGAATTTTAAACTTGTTCTTATGTCTACACTTGAAAGTAAGTTCGTTTCTTTGATTTAACAACTGGTCAAAATTTCTGTATTTGACTATTTCAATTTTCTCTTGTATGCATAGGCTGTTGTTGGGGATCTGAGACCAACACATGATGTCCCATTTAATTTGTGGGGTGAAGCCTCTACCTTTAATCTTCCAATAATGCTTAGATATAGTTTGGTGTCTTAAGGAAGCATTGGAGAAGGAATGTTGATGACTGTAGAGTCTCTGTTTCCAATTCCCAGTGGATATTCCTATGTATGTTTTTTTCATCATTGATGTTTTCTTTAGAAAAAAAAATGGTAGCTTGGTATATCACATTTTCTGAATTACAGATACCTCCAACTGGGCAGTTGGTTCCAGTTTTACAGTTACAAGAGGGCTTGTTTTCTGCTGTTTTGCTGTCATAAAATGCTTTTAGTGTTTGGATGTTGCATGTGCTAATCATGCTCTATATGTTTTTGATGCAGGAATAACTAATTTTTACAGTTTTTCTATTGAAAATTTTTGTAGAGGGTTATTTTGATTAACGTGTTTGTCAATTAAGTTTAAGAAGTATCTGCCAATATTTACATTGGATAGTTTACAGAAAGGATGGTTGAACCATATTTTCTTTCTTTTTCTGTTTTTGGTTCTACATGTTTTATTATTTTTCAAAAATTCCTGGTAAACTAATTTTTGCTTCAAATTACTTTTGCTGAGGGCTTCGTTATAAGTTATTTTGTTCTCATTAAATATTTTTTGTTAGATGATAATTTATTGTCTAACAAAAAAATATTTAATGATTAAATCACATGTTAAAAAGAACTTTACAATCTGTCATTTCCTTCTTTTCTCTTTTGCTTTCCTTTCTCCCTGTCAATTTAATATATCAGTCTAGAGAAATTTTCTCCATTTATTAAAAGCTTTCCATCTGAAGAGATGAATATATAGAAATATTCACAAAATAAACTATTGTAATGGAATGTCCCACTCTTTTTATCGCCTATTGTGGACTGACTATATCAGTAGATATATATAGTATGCACAGGACATACCCAAAGGACTTGTTACAGGAATTGCTAGCCTACTAACTGATTCCCTGTCTTTAATTAGCATATTCTCTTTTACAATAAACCTCTCTTTCTTTAATCTATGCCCATGTTGCTGTTCCTTTCATTCGAGTACCACTTTTCTTCGTTTGTAGCCTTCTTTAAGGATACAGCATAAACCATAACTGAAGTGAATCTTTAACATTTTCTTCTTGATTTATTATTATTATTCTTCGGTAAATCGAATCTAGTTCTCTCAATCACTGTGAGTTTATCTAAAAATAAATACACTTAAATTCACCTTCATCCCGCCATGCGCCAATAGCTTAGCGGTAATTTCAGTCAGGTTTCAATCCTAGCTAGAGGCAACCAGACGTCTAGTCATGAGCTGTGATACAGCAAAACAGTCTATATATATATATATATATATATATATATATATATATTACGATAAACGTGCAATCAATTTACAAATTCATGAATTATTCACACAAAAACTAATGCAAAGGTTAATGATTTAATTGGTGAGAAATCCATCATCGCAAACAATTCAAATAATATACAAAACCTCCGAATCCGTTATGAATGAAATGATCCTTGTTTATATAAATTTCTGCCGTATTAGTTCTTATTTTTACTACAAGCTTTCGTCTGTTCCTACAGACATCTTCAGGTATAGAATAGATGTTGTTCTTGTTTTTCTCTTAGTAATAAGAGGACAACGAAAATATATGTATTGTTGTATCCGAAAATGCTATTGGAAATGAGTTATTGTTTTTGGAGCGCCGTAGTAGCAACGCTTGAGTTTGATTTTAAATTTTTAAAAAAAGTGCGTTCATATACATATATGGTGATGAACAAATTTTTTACTGGTAAATTTTCTGTCAAAGTGGCATGAACTATATTGTTCAATAATTACAGTAATGTCGCACTTATTATCCAAAAGTCGCACTTGGATCAGTTATTTAAATTACGATAAACGTGCACTCAATTTACAAATTCATGAATTATTCACACAAAATTCGGATTCGGAGGTTTTGTATATTATTTGAATTGTTTTGCGATGATGGATTTCTCGCCAATTAAATCATTAACCGTTGCATTAGTTTTTGTGTGAATAATTATATATATATATATATATATATATATATATATATATATATATATATATATATATATATATATATATATATATATCTGCATCTAAAATACTTCTCTCTTTCAATCTACATAAAGCAAGATTTTCAGCATACATTATAAAAAAAAAAAACTAATCTTAATTGACTAAATTCCAAGTCAGATATGAGAGTCCAGTTGTCTACCATTAAACCTGACTTCAAAGTGTAAAAACACCTGCTATTATGAAATATATTTTGCACAAATCTGGACCATCAAAAGAGAAAAAACATGCAGTACACCCAAACTGTAATGCCAGTTTTATATCTATTTTCACCTGAAAATCCAGTACACACACAAGATTCGTGTTACATTAAGAAACCTGCTGATTTCCAGTAGAAGAGAATGTGGCATAAATTAGCCTCAATTTCTTGAATGATTCCAGGCTGGAGCCAAATGGAATTCTTATCTCTACCATATTTCTAAGTGTGCAGGAGATTGGAGAAATCAACTCACAAAGAGATGGGAATGTATACAAAGTTTGCCTTCTGTGATTATTTTTTTTAATCAAATTCACCCCATGAAAGGCAGTAAAGTCACTGAAACTTAGTGTGAAATAATTAGAAAACAGGAATATTATTAAGGAGCGAGAACAAGAGAAGAGTAATCAGGAAGACAGTAGATAATGACTGACATTGCATTAAAGACAAAAACAAGTCTCTCAAATGGTTGTGGAAGAAATGTTACTTAGCAGACTAGCAAGATATATATATATATATATATATATATATATATAAAAAGAAGTTGAAAGACTAGCAATATATATATATATATATATATATATATATAGGAAAAAGAAGTTGAAAGACTAGCAAGATATATATATATATATATATATATATAGGAAAAAAGAAGTTGAAAGACTAGCAAGATATATATATATATATATATAGGAAAAAGAAGTTGAAAATGTGACCAAAGTCTTTAAGTCTTTAAATTCTAGAACTGTGAAACCAGTAAAGTTACTCTAAAAAAATATTCTTAAAGACTCACTGTCTGATGAAACTGAGTTTTATGCACGTAGCAATTGTCAGTCACAAATTAAAAACTGACCATTGCAATAAACCAACATTTATAGTCTATTGATGAGATAGTGGAGCAGACTAAAATTATATATATATATATATATATATATATATATATATATATATATATATATATATATATAGGGAAAAGAAGTCAAAAATGCACCTGGAGTCTTTAATATTTATTTATAGTAACTTTACTGCTTTCCCAGTTCTGTGATTTTCAAAATTTAAATTGAGATGGACAGACATGGGGCTATGCCATAATCTATTTCACAAGAATAAAATTGTGTGGTGAGGAATGATATTTTTTTTTTTTTTAAATAAATCCTTAACTTATCAGTTTATATGACAAGACAAATAGAAGTAACTTGCGTTTGGTGTAAGACAGGCTCAGGTATGTTAGAAGCAAGTTTTTCTCTTGAAGCGTAATTTTGGTTTCAACAAGTAACTAACATTTTTTCATTCTTTAACATCAATGAGATTCTTGAAAAATAATTCCATAGAAAACAAACTTTAATGGTTTAGATGTATCTTTCTTTTTTTAGATGAATAAAAAAAATTCTTTAAAAAAAAATAATTAGACCATTGCTATAATTTTTGTAAAATTCATTGCTTAGGATCTGGTATGCAGGATTAGTGCTAAGTAACAAAAGTTTTGCAGAAATGCTGGCAAATTAAAAAATTTTATAGAAATTGAAAAATTTAGAATTGGTTTGGAATTATTTCTGGTAGGAATGAGAGTTAAGTGATTGATCTGATCAGAATAAAAAAAAAAAAATGATTTTGCATCTAAAATTTTCATGAAAGATGAAAAAGCACCAAAATTTATGCCAAGTGAATTTTCTTTTCAAAAAGTGTACAAATATGAGTGTGGTCTGAAAAGTTCATAGGCTGACTATGAAGGAGTGATGCTTGAGCTATGAAATCTTGCATGCATTAATTCCAACTCTTCATATTAATAAATGCATTGTTTTTTTCCAAGTAAACTAACATCTGACTGTTCAAAGAAGACTTCAAAAGTTAACTAGTAGCAATTCTCTAAAAAATGGACAAGATTTGATATTCTGATGTTATCAAGTTCCTGCAGAGAAAGGGTTGAGTCCCCAGTGATGTTCATGCTGACATGGTTGCTACATTAGGAGATGGTGCTCCAACTTTCTCAACAGTGCAAAAGTGGGCAGCTGAATTTAGGATGGGAAGGGAGAGTATTGTAGGTGACCAAACATCTGGATGTCCTTCAACTCTCAAGAAAAATATTGATTGTGTTCGTATGGTGATGAATGACATGCGATTGACTGTAAATCAAATAGCCAATGCTATTAGCAAGATCACATGAGAGAGTTGAGAATACCCTGCACAATGAACTTGGCATGACAAAGGTTTCTGTTAAGTGGGTGCTACATCTGATATTGGATCAAAAGTGCCAAGAAAAAAAAACAATGCAGTTATTAATAAGAAGTGTTGAAATTAATGCATGCCATATTTAAAAGCTCTTGCATTACTCCTTCATAGCAAGCCTATGAATTTTTCAGCACACCCTCATAATTTTCTTTTTTTATGGAATATTAAATTCTGTTTTATACATTTTTCATGGATGTGTTGGTAGTGTAATAGATAGTGGCTCAGAATGAGAAATCAGAGACTCAGGTTCAAATTCCAGCTGGGTGATTATAAATTGAAAAAAAAGACATGAACGGCTAAAGGTGTCATATCTCCTTCTACCAACACACATTGGATCAATGGTAGGGTAATGGCCCATTCTTCACAATGAATCTGAGGAAGGCCTACTTCCAATAAAAATATGATTGGTTTATTATGTGAATGTGAGGGTGGTGTAATGTAAAGCAGCTCAAAATGAGAAATCAGAGAATCAAGTTCAAATTCTAGCTACATTCACCTATGAATCAGAAAAAAAGACAGGATTGCCCAGGCGTGTCACTACCACCCCTACCAACATACATTGAGCCAGTGATATGGTAATGACCTGTTCTTCCCCATGAATCTAGGGAAGCTATACGTCTAACAAAAAATAAACGTGCATGTGGTGTAATGGATAGCAGTTTAGAAGAAGAAATCAGAGAGCTGAGTTTGAATTCCAGTTGGGTTCATTACATTCACTGATGGTCAAATACAATGCACTTGGGAAAAGTGAGGGTACCAGGTTCGTTGTTTGCTGACTGCTGCTTCTGACTGGTCTTTGGTAGCCCTTAGAGAGGCTGCTCCAATCAACAATTGTATATCATCTTTGGTAGTGCTTAGAGGGGCTGCTCCAATCTACAATCGCATATCATCTTTGGTAGCGTTTAGAGAGGCTGCTCTGATCAACAATTGCATAATATCAGGGTAGCTGTAGTGCTATGTCATGCATGGGTAGGTGTCTCTGCATGTATTTCTGGTGGGCAACCCTGAGGCCACATTATGCTCTGTTCTCTGCCAGTCACTTTGACCCTCGTGATTATTGGAATCTCTGTAATAGGGTACTAAATAAGTGCAAGGTCTACATTCCCACCCACTTCAATTGATTTGAGGTGTTATCATCCTCTGCTGAATGCTTTGCCTCATTTGGAGTATCCCTGCCTAACTTACCACTTAGAACTGATTCTCTGCTGAGTGATATGCATATAACCCCTTCCATGGTATCTGCTATGATCTCTAATCTGGATCCCCCACAAAGCATGTGGACCCAATGGTATCCCTGTAATAGTTATTAAGGTGTGTGCATGTGTGTGTGCTCCCAAACTAGCTTCTGTTCTTTTTAAACTATATAATAAATCCCTTGCTGCTATCCTGCATGCTGGAAGTCATCATCTCTTGTTCCCGTTTATAGTTCTGGTGAAGCAATCGATCCATATATCAGCCTACAACCCTTTTTGGGGAAACTTCTCAATGCTGAATTGGTTCATCATCTCTCATCTCAGGGCCTTTTCACATACAAGCAAATATGTTTTTTTTTTTGTTTCTCCAGGTCAACTGCTGTTGTACTAATGATAACTGCAGAAAGAGTCTACCATACTTTATAGAAAAATGGTGAAGCCCAGGCTGTAACCTTAGACATCTTGGAAGCTTTATGACAAGGTCTGGCATTCAGGTCTTCTCCACAAGTTGAAAAGCTATGGTATCTGTGAGCACGTTTTTGAGTTGATTCAGTCCTTCCTATCAAATCGTGAAATGAAAGTTGTCCTGAACAGCCACTCATCTAGATCCTTTCGTACTAACGAGGATGTCACCAAGGTCCTTGGTCCTATGCTGTTTTTAATCTTCCCAATGACATCAGCTCTCAACTTGGCACTACCATATTTACTCCTGCCTTGATAATAAGGCTGATTAGTCTGACAAGGTCAAAATGGCAGCCAATGAACAAAATGAACTCAAGACCATTATTAACTAGAGAAAATGATGGCTTGTCAATTTTAACATCTCCAAAGCTAAACAGCTCTCCATTAATCATCTGAGGGACCTCTCTCTACCTTCCATCAGCATGGTTGGTTGTTTTATTTATGGCATATCAACCTCAGTGGGTCATTTAATGCCAACAAAATTTTTTAAATAGATACATAGCGATAGTTTGGTGAAAAAGGTGTATATGTATACATATATATTTGAACCATTTTTCTTTGAGTACAATCACATACATGTATTGCTGGTAATTTTTTTTTTTTTCAAAAATGTATTGCTGGTAATATTTTTTTTCAAAGTACCTCTGGCATTAAAACCCACCTTTACACCTTCGTAATGCCCTTTAACCCAGTTTTGGGGTCAAACACCTGCCCACAGCTGGGACCCCAACAGGTGACACCACCCCAGGCCAGAGCAGACCCAGGAAGACCAGCAATTAAGAGGCGGTTCCACGCTCCCCGAAACCTCCCGACCAGAGGCGTTGCTGTTGGATGCAGTCCACCATCCCACCCTGGACGAGGATGTAGTTTATCGTCATACCAAGGAGACCCCAAGGTGGGGGGGGTTTACCTCTCTGCAGAGGTGCAGTTGGCATATTCTACAGCCCCAGCCGACAGGGTGAACCATCAGCGTGGTTGATGCTATCCGCCAAGAAAGTAACTTATTGCGCCTTCTCAGGATAACATTCCCAGTTGACATGAGGTGGATAGACTACATTGAATCCTTCACCAGATCAGCTGCTAAGAAAGTCAGTTCACCATTTTGATTGAGACAATTTTTCTCTCTGAAATCTATCTTGCATATCTATAAGTCTACCATTCCTCCATGATTAGAATATTGCTTCCATATATGGCCTGGTCCCCCTGCGATTTACTTGAAGCTTCTCGATAAAATCCAAAGAAGAATCATAAATATTATTGTTCTTGATCTGGTGGCTTGGCTTCAGTCACTTTCCTACCACTGTAAGTTTGCCTCTGTGCCTTTTTTTTATAAATACTTTGATGGTAATTGTTCAGATGAGCTCTTCACTGTGGTACCTAGACTGTATGAATTTACGCACAATACTAGACTGGCAGTGAGATCTCATCAATTTACAGTCGAGCTAGTTAGATGTAGTCGTAAATTCTATGTTAACAGTTTCTTTACTCGCACTTCTTGCTTGTGGAACTTCCTCCTGGCTCCATGATTTCTAAACAACTTTAATTTGCAAAAATTTAAATGCAATGTCTACTGTCTTCCTGATTGGTCTTTTTTTTTTTCTCTTCGTTATCGTTTCTGTTCCTAATTCCTCTACAGCCTGTAACCCCTTGCGTGCTAGTGGCTGTACTGCCCTGCATGGGGTGATACCAATTATAAAAAAAAAAAAAAAAAAAAATTTATATGTGGACGACTTGCTAGTTTTGTTGACTCAAGAATGACTATCAATTCTGCAGAAAAAGATAAAAAAAAAAAAAAATGGTGAAGGAGAAAACAAGAAGTGGACCCCCCTCCCCTTCACCCTGGTACCACTTCTTTTTCTTTTATGTGCCATGTCCTTTCAGGACGTTGGCGATCATGGCTCTCCATCTACCCTCTATCCCTTGCAGCTCTCAGCAAGTTCCTCCCCTCTGCCATTCCCCCCCCCCGACCACGTTCTGTCATCCACTTACTCAAGCCCACTAGGTATGTCATGCATTGTTTTCCTTTGTCTCTCTTTCCCTTTATTTGAGCCGTGAGTATCAGATTCTCCAGGCCCTCCTCCTTCTTTATGTGTCCCAGAATCTTCAGCTGCCTCTTCCTGATGTTAAGTATAAGCCTCATCCTAATTTACATCATCTCTAAGACTTCATCATTGCTCATACGCTCGTTCCATGATATCCTTAGCATCCTAACGATTTTGGCCCCTTCACAAACCTTTACCCACCATTCTCATCTCAAGTCAAAGTGATGGCTGAAGAAAGCTGATAGCAGCCATAATTTTTCTCCAAGCACCATGGATAATAAGTTTGTCCATAGTTCAAGATTGAAAGGAAGCATTTGTAGATCCTGTATATAAATTACCTTGCCTTATGCCATCTTGTTGTGGATGTTTAAATGTGTGTGTCAATCTTTGAATTTTATTTAAGTTTTTGTTGTTTATTGCTAGAGACTGGTGTTTGCACCTGTCCTTCATTTTGTCATGTGGATTTTGTTCTCCCCATTGCTATTAATTATCAAACTTCTTACTTGAACCCCTCCACACAACTTGTTTCATTTTGAATGCGTTTACATTAGAGCATTGCTTATCAGTGCTGAAACATTGAAACGACAAGACTGCATTAAATCTTACCACCCCATTTTTTAGTTGGGAGTAGATATCAGAACATATACTAAGTCATAACTTAGTATGCAATATCAATCACTATCTACGGTCTTCCAGAATGCTCTTTTTTTTCTTTCTACTCATTACTAATGTTTCTGTTCCTAATTACTCCACAGCCCTGTAACCCCTTGTATGTTAGTGGATTATATATATTTTGTATTGCCTTGCATGGGGTGATTCTGATTAAATAAATAAATATATATATAATAATGGACTCTCCCATTGGATTTGATGTATGAGGATCTGACAGCTTATTGATTCCATTATGAAATTTTGTGCAATAATCTTAAGTGACATTTTTAAGACCCGCTATTGATTTACAAAGGAAGTCACATATGGAGCAAGTGTGAGGATTGAGAGATGAGGTCACACTTAGATTGGCTGACCTTTTTGTGTGTGTGTGTGTGTGTGTGTATATATATATATATATATATATGTATTACACTGCAAAAAATTCAAAATTAACTCATGCTAGTATAGCCTATTTCAGCTGGCTGAACCTTGTGCCAGTTTTCTTCAACCCTAGACTGGAATTGTCTCAGAATTAGGGATTTGGTATTTAGTTTAGATAGCAGTCAAGGAAAAGATACCTAAAATGATGCCTCAGCAAGATAGGAACCCAAGTTCAAGTTTGAAGAAAACTAGCACAAGGTTGTGCCAGCTGAAATAGGCTATACTCACATGTGGTAATTTTGGATCTTTTGCTGTGTAATATATATGCTCTGTTATAATAAAAGCATTGACCTCTCTTTGTGGATCAGTTTTAATATTACTAGGATCCAGCTAGATTGTATACCAATGAATCTTATGAATATTACCCCTATATATATATATATATATATATATATATATATACACACACACACAGAGTAAGTGATAGATAAATTATCTAAATTATGCAAAAATGAAAATAACACTGACATCTCATTTTAACAGATATATTTACCAAAATTACACAAAAATATCTTGAAATAATAAAGAGTAAATTTATTCAATAAAATTGCTATTGGCTTCAACCACGGCCTCCAGATGACTTCAGAATCTCTTGCAAGTCTTTTGTGCGGTCTTCTTGTTTAAGTTGGTCAATGCTGCAATAATCCTTGCGTTCAGTTCATCTTTGGTCTTACAAGGAGTTTTGCTCATCTTTTGCTCAACTGTGCTCCACATATAATAATCAAGGGGGTTGTAGTCTGGGGAGTTAGGTGGCCTGATGTAAGGGGTGATGTAGTCACAGAAATAGTATAACTGGGTTCTCCTGCTTGTGTAGCATGGTATAGAGTCCTGTTACCAGACATAAGATTTTTCAGCAGCCACTCTTGACTCAAGGCAGAACTATCTCCTCAATGCACTTGATGTAAGCCTCTCTATAGATTCTGAGGCCCTGTGGGAAGATGAATGGAGGCATAACATTGCCATCACTAATGATCACTTTAAACACTTGTAATCACCATTAGGCTCATCCAACTCTTTCTGAATCCTCTGCACTGTCCTATGAACTGACTATACTGTGCAGTTGACAAAATCAAAACAAGCAACATGCAAGCATGAAATTAAAACTATAAAATGGCGATATATATATATATATATATATATATATACACAAAAATTTGGTACTACAGAATTTAAATGTGGCATTGAAAACAATGGAATACATTCTTTTAAAGGGACCTTTTTGATCCAATGCTTCTTCAGAAAGATTTGTTGGAATAACAATCAAAATGCTGAAACTGAAAAGGTAGACATGGGATACCTTTTAATCTCTCCTACAAACCAAACCTATGTCTACCTTTTGATCTCTCCTACAAACGAAAACTGCATCTACCTTTTGGTCTCTCCTACAAACGAAAACTGCATCTACCTTTTGGTCTCTCCTACAAACGAAAACTGCATCTACTTTTTGTAAGAAGCCAAAACTTAAATAAATTTATTGCTAAAAACAAACAAATCAGTGTAAATAAGCCCCTAGTGAGTATAAAACAAAAACAAAATTACCCATGACCCACCCATGAAACACAGAGAACGAAGAAAGATTTGACAACATATGCCTGCCTATATAAGACAGGGTGGAGCTAGTAACAGTAACCACTTGACTCAGTTAGTTGGTGAGTCAGCAATCAGGCTTCATTTGATTAATAACTCGGGTTGCACTTCCAAATATGTTGATGGAGTGTTTAGGGTGCTGCACACAGCTTATCTATCTGCTTAACATTTAGGGATTTTAGAAGCTGTTACATCAAGCTTTTATGAAAGACAGAAAAAGAATTTTCTTCATTCTCTATGTCTCATGAGTGGGTCGTGAGTAATTTTTTTTCCATGTTTTATATTCACTAGAGGCTTATTTACTCTGATTTGTTTGTTTTTAGTAATAAATTTATTTCAGTTGTGGCTTCATATTAACCACCCACCCATGTCTACCTTATTCAGTTTCAATATTTTGATTATTGCTGTTCCAATAAATCTTTCTGAAAAAGTGTTGGTGAAGAAAATTCCCTTTAAAAGAATGCGTTCCATCATTTTTAAAACCATATATATATATATATATATATATATATATATAGATAGAGAGATAGAGAGAAATAATTAGTAGGATTTGAAATAATCATAATTAAGTAATTCATTGAGTCTAGAAGAAACCTCAACAGAATGCATAAAACACTGGACAGCTGTTTTGTCCTATATTTGGGACTCATCAGCAGTGTGCATCCACTACCGAGAATTGAAACCCCGAACAGTTTCAATAGGAAGTAAACGCCATACCAACTGTACCAACAGTTCTCGGTGATGAAGAGGTAATGAATTAGACTCGAGATATCGCCACTCGATCACAAATCCTATGGGTTAAAGAGAAACACAAAGTTCCACCATGGAAACGCCATACCAACTGTACCAACAGTTCTTGGCGACGAAGTGGTAACAAATTAGACTCGATATAGTGCCGCTTGATCACAAATTTCATGGTGGAACTTAGAGTTTCTCTTTAACCCATAGGATTTGTGATCAAGCAGCAGTATATCGAGTCTA
Source organism: Acanthosepion pharaonis (assembly GCA_903632075.3). NCBI lineage: Eukaryota > Metazoa > Mollusca > Cephalopoda > Sepiida > Sepiidae > Acanthosepion > Acanthosepion pharaonis. The sequence continues at coordinate 904,291 of CAHIKZ030000575.1, read as the reverse complement.
ATTCATTACCTCTTCATCACCGAGAACTGTTGGTACAGTTGGTATGGTGTTTTCCTCCTATCATAACTGTTTGGGTTTCAGTTCTTGGTAGTGGATGTTCACTGCTGGTGAGTTCCAAATATAGGACTAAACATCCGTCCAGTGCTTTCTGCATTCTGTTGAGGTTTCTTCTAGACTGGATGAATTACTTAATTATGAGATTATATATATATATATATATATATATATATATATATATATATATATATATATATATAATAAATGGCTCAAACACTAATATTCCATGGTTATAATTTATTACATTGGAATCATAATTACGATTCAATTCATCAGACCTACAAATTTTGTCTGTGATTATAACCATGGAATATTAGTGTCTGAGCTTTTTATATTATATTCTTGCTCTGACCTGGACATTGAGCTCTACCTGGATTCTATCCTCTTGGTATACAGAAAACTAGTGCACTTCATAAAGCACATATTCTTGGTGCATATAGTGTGCTACAAGGTCTCCAAATAATCCTTTTTAGGTTGGTTGGGTAATTTTGTTTAATGGCATATCAGCACATCTATGGGTTATTTAATACCGAAATCTACATAATTTTATACGTAATTTTATGCCTTCAACTATAAATATTTTGTACATAATTTTATACTTTCAGGGCATACATGTTTTATTTAGATATATAATTTCTAGATCATAAAATATATTGTTGGTAATTTTTTTGCGGGTAATTTTACTATAAAAATGTGTTTTATACATTTTAGCCATTTTGCCTAAAAAATTGTGATGTAATGGAATAACCTGTCACCCCCTTGAATAACTCCACTACAGATAGTAACTACCTATAATTATTGGTATGTCAACAGACTATGGAGACTAACTGGAATCTGTTCCAGCTAAACAGTTGAACTCTCCGTCCGAAGGCAGAGAGGAACCTGGACGAGTCTTGTTCAGGGAGGTAGACTGCCCCTGAACCCGTTTTCACTGGTTTGAAAGTGAATATTTTTGGCCGAGCCTATGGGTTCGGAGAACTCATGTTAAACCCAGCCTTGTGCTACATGCAACCCTTGTGGGGAGGAGTAGCTAAATATACTAGCTGGGATCTGTTCAGATGACTCAGACTTACATGAGAACTACCGACCTTCCAATAGTAGCACTCACTACTGGATTGACTTGTGATGACCTTGTGCATAACTGTTACCTTTATTCTTATTGTACTGTTTTTTTTTTTGGTTTTTGTTTACAATAAAACTTTACTTATTTTATCCACCTTTTATAACAAAATGTATTGTTGATTTCTGTTCAGGGGTTCACCATTTGCCCATACCTGGGGCCCGAACAGGTTCTACCACCCTGGGTCAGGGTAAACCTGGGAACAACAGCAGCAATTAAGAGGTGGTTTCATGCTCATCAAAACCTCTCGATCAGAGGCCTTGCTGCTGGATGTAGTTTATCGTCATACCAAGTATAGTGTCCTCCTTAGGTTTTGAATTCAGAGTTGCCTTCCTCTAGACTGGTTGCCAACCAAGACTGAAATGTCCAGCCTACCTTGCTATATAACTAATAGCTAGTGGGGAAGAAGAGATGGAATCATACCTTCCCAAAGGGTATTTTTTGCACAACAAGGAATGTAACAAAATCGTCTAGAATTCTACAAAAATTACATTGTCAGTTTTGTTTAAGAAGTATGTATACATAGCATTAGATAAACTTAGAAACATACAAAGGTTTTCAAAAAATGGAAATACTTTTGATACACCCTAATTTTACATATCATAAAGCTATAT
>CAHIKZ030000575.1:860000-900000 GCA_903632075.3 Acanthosepion pharaonis | reverse complement strand
TACACACACATACATACTAAAAAAAGGGAGGAGGTGGGGGGGAAAATACATGAACATCTCTACAGCCCTTTATGAAAAAAGGGAGACTTGGAAACTAACACTAATACACACACACAGTGAATACACTCTACATACACACCGATAGATACACATACATACATCCACAGACAATGACAGACAATGAGAAATCACAACCAATAAATATTTCAGACTTAAATAAATGCTAACCACTTATTGAATTATAACTTAAGGGAGCAAATATACAAAGATAAAAATGGTTAAAAATAATATTATTTAATATATTAAAACGAAAATTCTAAAACCATAAATATCAATAAAAAATATATATATTAATCATATAAGTTGATAACAGTTTCATTATATATTAGGCAAAGAAAAACAGGATAAAGAAACACACAACTATATATATATATATATATATATATATATATATATACACGGGAGCAAAAACAAATTAACACACATAAATATACATTCATACATACATATACATACAGAAATGCATACAAATAAATATATAAACATAAACATATACGCACATATACATATCTATGATAACAAGTACACATGCACGCACATATACATATAAACCTAAATACACACACATATACACAAACTTTTATGCACACATACTTACATATATAAAAAACAGTCATGATATACCAAAGTTTCCATACCCCCACATACACACAAACAAACTCATACATAATAGGTGCCAACACACACACATATATATATATATATATATATATATATATATATATATACACACATAAACATACATAAATATATATACACACATACATACATATCTACAAATAAACATATATATAAATATATCTATCTACAATAACAACTACCCATATACACATGCATACATAAAAATACAACAACACTCAACCAAATACATATATAAACGTACTAACATATAGATATATAAATATACCTTCAAATACCAACACACACCAATATACATATAGTCTAACATACAAATATATAAACACATCCATACAAACAGAAATATACTCAAATATAAATACACATACACAATAAAATAGGACATGCAGATATATATATATGCACACACACATACACATATATACACACATACATACACACATACAGACATACATATATATACACAAATATATAGTGGCATAAAGCCGAAATTAGGAGGCACTCAGTGAGGAATTAATTCATTACTCAGTCGCACCCAATATATATATATATATATATATATATATATGTGCAGGGTGGTTGTTTTTAGGTTTTGTTAATTTCTTCACTGTAGAAGATATTTTTTGTGTTGTTTTGAATACTACTAGGAGTGTTCATTCTCAAGCTTCACATGTTGAACACACACAAACACACACATATATATATATATATATATATATATATATATATAACCTTATACAGATTTTGGTTTAGCTATCCATGTGTTAATTAATATTTTAATTGTTGTTTTGGAAATGGGAGAAATGTTGCTAAGAGCCACAAGGGATAGGGAGTTGTGGAGAGCCATGATCATCCACGGATGTGTTGATACTTGAAAGTAACACTTACCTCATTGTTGTCAACGTAATTATTTATATCTCTTGAAGTGTGTACTGCTGAAATAAAAAAAAAACAACAAGATTATTAATATGGATAGTCATTTATCTTTTTAGAAAACATTTAAACTGACAGTTAAATTTTAGGTCTGTTTGGTCATACTATATGATAAAGTTTCAATTTAATCAGCCTATTCTAGGATATAAACTCTTACATTTTACAGCCAATAAGTGAAGTACAAACAAGTAAGAGACGCCTACAAAAAATCTTACTAAATTCAGTAGCTATGAAAACTTTTTTTTTTTTTTTTTTTTTTTTTACACAATTCTGTACAAACAGGGCTCCAAGTTAAGTAAGGGGTTTCTGGAACCTGATTGGATAAGGTAAGTCATAAGATGTGCTTTCTACAATGTCCATGCAGTTAAATTCCAGATAACCTGGAAATGGGTCAGTGCTTGGGTTACCAAATACATTCCCACACAAAACTCAGATAGTGATTCGGAATCGACCTTAAGCAATAAAAATGGCTTATGAGCCAACAGAGGCAATGAGTAAAACAGTAGTCAGTGACTAGATCTGTGAGAGTGAACAAGTCCCAGCCTCGATCAACAGCATAGACACATGTTGACACAACAAACATGCCAGCCAGGGATGATTTTTCTGTACTGAAAAAAATATAAAGCCATGATGAAAGTAAGTCTTGTCTAATCTCTCTTTGTTCACCATATTTAAAATTACCAATACTGTATGCAATCAGTCAATCATGATCCATTAGCATGTGCTTTACACACACACACATATATATATATATATATATATATATATATATATATATATATATACATATATATATATATATATATATATATATATATATATAGAGCAGTAGAGCCCGGCATTGCCCGGGATGTAACAGTAAGAGATAGATCAAGTATCAACCATCATAAAGCCTGAAAAATAAAATTGACAAAGATTATTGTTTAAGGTTGACGGACACGCATGTCTTAATTAGTTTTGTTTTGTTTTTTACGAATTGGTCAAACCCAAACTCAAACAAAAACATTGTTTTCAATCGTTATGAGTCTACCGATTGAATAGAATTTTATTATAAACAACTGTCTTGTAAATGGAATTTTTAAAGTATTCTAAAGAAAAAAGTGTGCAAGACAATAAGAAACAAAAAAAAGTGAAGTTTTATTGAAATCGGTTAAAAAATGTCGGAAATCCAATCCCATATATAAACGAACACACACACACACACACAACCTGGGTTTTATAATAAGTATAACTCGATATGAGTTGTCTCCCTTTCATTCTCGCGATGCCTCTTAATCGTGTTTTCAAATTGATTTTGTGCAAAAACAATTGTGTTTTTCCAATTTTTGGCACTGTTAGAACCACCGCACGGTAATTTTACGTAGTCCTGTGAAATTTTGTTGAAATCGGTTGAAAAATATAGGAAATCCGATCCAATATATAAATGTACACACACACACACACAACCTGGGTTTTATAATAAGTATGATATATATATATATATATATATATACATATCATTTGATTTCCTTATTTGCAGCGAAAACACTTTGAAACTTTGTAGACTCACTTGTAATAAATTATTTCAAACAATCGAACTATTGGTCTCTTCATGGCCACAACGAAGAACATTGAGTTTTAATATGTAAATACATGTATCTACCTGTATAAATGTTATTGTCATATTTAGCTAGGTCTTTTTCCGCAAAGATCATTTCTCCACATTGTTTATAATTTTGTGTTGTATTTGTGGGTGCAACATTCAGATTTTATTTTTTCTACCTAAAATTGAGGTAGTCTGACCCAACACTATAAAAATCAATATAACTTTTCTTTATTGGTTGGTAGGGTTTGGTACACTAAATTAAACATACAAAGGTGGACTGAAAAGATCATGGGCTGACTATGACAGTCATGAAATCTTTCATGTATTTATTTTAACTCTTTATTAATAACTGCATTGTTTCTTTCCAGATAAACTGGCATCTGACTGTTCAAAGACGACCGTTTGTCCTGCTTATTCATTGGCAGATTTGCACAATCATCTTTCTAATTTACTCAAGTATAACAATGTGATTTCTCACACATCTTTAGAAGATAAGGAGATAATCTCTTTTAAGCCCACTTATCAGAATTTCATAGGAATTTTGTTTCCAGTTCATCTTTAAGTAAATTTAAGTGTCAGTGTTCTGGAGGGGGATTTATACTTACAGCTGCCTTTGATTTAACCACCCATGTGGATTTGGGTGTTCCCAAATCTTCTCTAAGTGTAATGGTAATTTACCCATGCATGCATGAACTCTCCCAGCTATAAATAAAGGTACTGCCTTTTGAAAAGGGAAGTTTCCAGCAGTCAGCTCTGGCAGTCGGACCAAACATTCTTGCTGTAACACTCTCGTTTGTATATGTTTGTATTACGGTTTCTGTTAATATATTTGTTTAACTCAATTCCTCTCTTTGTGTCTGGCTCTAACAAGGCAACAACAGAAAGACAAGTGGATGGAGTGGGTGGGACCTCATGATTATCCATATAAGCAGAGAGAGGCAGGAAGTTGGTCCAGCCATTAGAGTAGTAGATAGGTGACCAGAGGAGGGAGAGCTGCCCAGCGGCCAGTGACAGAGGGACTGGTAGTGAGGAATCAGGAGTCACCAAGCCCAGAGGCCAGTGAAGTTAGGAAGATGGCAGCTCACCTCTCGAAGCTGAAGGAAGGCTCCCACATTTAAAATACTTCCCAAACTGAGGAGTTTTGAAAAATAATTGTTTTCATTTTTGTTTTGTTGAAAGTGATCACAGCCAAGAAGACAAACCCACGCACATATTCAAATACAGGGTGTTCCAAAATAATGTATACACTCTTTGTTATAACTTATTCAATTTATGTATTTTGACTTGTAAATAAGATCAATACAAGAGAAAGAATATACATTTAAACATTTAAAGAATTTGAGAGTAAAATATACAAAAAAAAATATAGAAAATTAACTTTAATAAGATAAAAGCTACTTGATCCAATGGCAGAATGTTCATATAATGATGAATTCACATCAACTGTTCAAACTGGTTGCTGTTCTGTTCCATACACTTTTCATATCTTGAAGACCTACAAACGTCCAGTACCATTTCCTCTGGTATTTGAGCACATTCTTCAATTTCTACTCTCATTTCAGTAATTGTTTCAGGTTTCCTGTTGTAAACTTTATCTTTTAGAAACCCCCACAAAAAGAAATCCAAGGGTGTCAAATCTGGTGATCTAGGTGGCTATTCAACTGTCCCTCTTCTTCCAATCCATCTGTTTTGCTTATTTTCATCCATATAAAAATATATATTATTAACTATTAATATTTAAAGAGTGTATACATTATTTTGAGACACCCTGTACACAGATCCTTGGATGTCATCACAGCTGCAGTGAGTGATGAACAATCAGAGAATCTCATCACAATTTTGCCATGAATGGCATCACATAAGCTAGCTTGGATAATTATGAGTCTATCACACCAACCATTATGATCCTGCATCAGAGTTGGAAGTTCATTAAGGTGGCATTCTTTGTCATTACAGAGCTGGTCAATATAGGTGATTGCTGGGTGACCAAGTTCATATTTTGCTCACCAGCAGTGTCCTGCAAAGTACATTCTGTGTTTGCATAAAATTATAGAAATATCAGGGATTGGTCCACAGAGCTGCGTTGGATTTTGTCTCCAAGAGATAAGTATAGCTCTCAGCATCCAACTGTAAGTTCTCAAGCTTAGACTCGATAATTTTAATTAATGCCCAGGCAGTGGCACCATACATTAACACCACATATTCAGTGGCTCATAAAAGCAATTCAATTGCCTAACAGTGCCATTATATATAGAAATTTTGTATATCTTATTCTCCCATCACTTTTTTGTGAAAACGTTAACTTGCATAATAAAATCTGACACTATATAGTAATTTATTAAGGGTAAATTAGATATGACACAAGGCCATAAATATTGAGTACCCATCAAAAATCAAACTCACTACTTAGTTGTAATTGTTATAGCAAAACCAGCTTCTTAACCATTAGATCACATCAAAGTGCCCAAGATACTAACCTATCTTACTTTTCACCCAAATCTAAATGTAAGAGGTATGCAGTGAAGATCGAACTCACTATTAATGATCAATGAAACTAGCCTCATTAACCATTACCCCACACTAAGGTGCCCAAATCTGACAGTATATATCTTATCATCAAGGGTATGAGCATGTAAGTGAATGTAATGGATCCTACTGGAATTTGAACTCACTATCCATTACTCCATTTTGCCTCTTATACATGTATAGGCACATACAATTATATGGCGATTTTCTAAGCATGGCTTAGATGTAGCACAAGGCAAAAAGTATGGGGCACCCAGTGAGGATCAAACTCATTGTTCAGTTGTAATTGTTCTTACAAAGACAGGCTTGCTAATCATTACATCTCGTCAAAATGCCCACAAAATGATTTTCCTTAGATGTGGCACAAGGTGGAAGGTATGAGGCACCCCGTGAGGATCGAACTTACTATTCCGCTGCAATTGATCTAGCAGGACAGGCTTGCCAACCATTACAGCATATCGAAGTGCCTCGTGATTTTCTAAGTTTAGCTTAGATGTGGCACAAAGCCTAAAGTATGGGGAACCCTATGTGGATTGAACTCACTGCTCAGTTGTAATTGTTCTAGTGAAACAAATTTGCTAACCATTATACTATGTCAAGGTGCTCCCCCATATATTTGTATGTGTACATAATTATCCTTATTTATGTAAGTGTATGTGTGCGGGCATATTTATGTAAGTGTATGCATGTGCATATGTATGTGTGTGCATATGTAAGTGCATGCATGTGCATATGTATATAAGTGTATATGTGTGCATATGTAAGTGTATGCATATGTAAGTAAGTGTATGTGCGTGCATATGTAAGTAAGTGTATGTGCGTGCATATGTCTGCATATTTTATATATTGCTCTGCATATTAGCATTTAGATCTCTTAATAAAGACATTCAGCTTTTTTATTTCTTTTTTTTTTTTTTCTCAGATTACAAAGAAAATAGATCAGTGTTTATTTAATATGCTAGCTGTTTCTGCAACGCAACATATGAAACAAATACGCATAACTGTTCTCTTTAATGATTACCAACTGACTAAGCAAATTCTGGCAGCAAGGAAAGAAATTAAATTATGATTGTATTTCAGTGCTGGTTACATCAGACCTTCATCTCCAGAGGCAAGGCTTCAGACATTTTCTTATCAGTACCCACTGGCTGTATCTTTACGCCACCCCGCCTTATTCTTCTATGTGCCATGTTTCTTCAACTTGAGAAGCATTTCTCTACAAGAAACTGTAAATTGGGCACTTTACTAAAATTAGCTTAGTCTGGCATGAGGCCTTTAATACATAGCAACCAATGAGTACTGTGCTTGCTAAAGTGGTAATTGTAAAATCAAACTGTTAAATATTATTCTAGATAACTTAAGGATGTGGATGATTATGTATCTCCACAACATCCTATCCTTTGTAGCTCTTGGCCATGTTTGTCTTTTGTACTATTTCTCCTACTCTCTGTTGTCATAAGTTTACACAAATTTTTTTAAGTAGGTTACTGTTTCCCTCTTGCCTTCAATATATCGAGTGTTAAGATCTCCAAGCTTTCTTTCCTTATTTTGTTTCCAAGAAATTTCAACTGTGTCTGATTCTAAGTGTATGTGTCATTTTAGTTTCCATTTTCCAATTAAACTTCCTTGCTGTGGTAGAGAAATAAAATTAATTCAGTAAAAACTGAATTCTGCAATTTTGTGCCTAAAATTTGTTTCTGGAAATTTTGACACTTAGTCCTCAATTTCTAATGTGCACCATACAAAAAAAAAAAAAAAAGAATAAAAAATATTAGTGGCCAATAAGTCTGAGTTAGATAGAAATGCTGTTTTTTTAAGATCTTGATCATTAAATAATGATTTATATTTTGCTAGAAAACATATGGATATTGAGTTCAGAGACATACTTCTAGAGTTGGAAGATGCATTTGGTCTCCAATCAAAAAAGAATTTGTAAAAGACCACACTGAATATGAGTGCAAGAAGATGAAGGTTTTGCACTGAATAGCAGAATAAAATGAGATACCTAAAAGTAGAATTTGAGGATTTTACCAAATATACTTTTAGACTTAATGTTTTAAGATTTGGTACTCAATTTACCCGTTTATTGAAAACTCGAGGGATTGTCAGTGGTCAGAAATGAATACAAATGTTACTGACAAAATAAGGATTTATATATAATCACAATAAAAGGGATGTTGTTAATTAGTCATACTTCTAAATCTGATAACTAGATTTATGTAAAATATTTAAGCTGATGAAAAATTAGGCTTTTTAAAGAAAAAAAAGGAAAAAAATAAATTTAAATTTTTGTTAAAATCCAATTCAGTAATTAGGAAACAATGAAAATTTCTTTCATTTTAATTAAGAGAAAGCAATTTATTATGGTGAAAATGGAGAGAAAGTGAATTAATTGCTATATATCAGGTCATCCCATAAGTTCTGTCCAAATTTTAACTTTTTGTTAAAATGAACGAAATTTAAAGAGTATTTTATAATGTCTAATGGAGCTGAACATTATTTGTATATTTAGATGCATTTAAACTGATCATATTTTATTTCAGAGAACAATAAAATTAAATTTTGTTTGATTAAAACCCTGCTAACATGGAAGTACCCAAGAATCATTTGAGGCACATAATGCTTTATGAGTTCAAGAAAGGAAACTCAGCAGCCGAAGCAGCTAGAAACATTCACTCAGTTTATGGAGACGAATGTGTGAATGAAAGAACTTGCAGAAGATGGTTTGCAAAATTCAGAAGTGGAGATTTCACCCTTGAAGATAAAGATCGAACCGGACGTCCAGTTGAGTTTGTTGAAAAGCTTCTTGAAGCAGACCTTGAAGAAAATCCTGCTTTATCAGTTGAGGAATTGGCAGTGGTTCTCAGTTCAAACCATACAACTGTTCATCGTCATCTTCAACAACTTGAAAAAGTTCCTAAACTTAGAATGAATTGTCTGAAAACAACCTCAAATCCCGAGTTGACATCTGCTCTTCTCTCCATTCTCGCCAACTTGTTTCACCGTTTTTGGATAGACATGTGACTGGCAATGAAAAATGGATCTTTTATCGAAATGTTAAGCATTGTAGACAGTGGCTTGGTAAAGAGGAAGGATCCCAGCCACATCCAAGAAGAGAACTTCATGGGCAAAAGGTTCTTCTTTCAATTTGGTGGGATTGCCAAGGAAATAATCCACTTTGAATTCTTGCCACCTAATGCAACAATTAATGGTCAAATATACTGTCAGCAATTAGAGCATTTGAACCAAGCTTTGAGGAAAAAAAGACCTGCTCTAGTGAATCGAAAAGGGGTGATGTTTCATCAGGACAATGTGCGACCCCACACAACAAGAATCACATCACAAAAGATCGAAGAACTTGGTTGGGAGAAAATTCCTCATCCACCTTATTCTCCCGATCTTGCTCCTTCAGACTACCATTTGTTTCATAGCTTACAGAATCATATGGAAGAAACAGCTTTTGTCACACAGGAAGAGATTAAAACTGACATTTGTGAGTTCTTCAAATCAAAGCCAAAAGAATTTTACAGTAATGGAATTAGTAAGCTTGTTAATAGATGGAAGGAAGTCATAAATAATCAGGGAAAATACATTGTTGATTGAATCTGTAATTAAATGTAACATTTGGCCACTTATTTTCTTTATTGAAATTTTGGACAGAACTAAATGGGATGACCTGATATATATATATATATATATATATTTTTTGATTGTTTAAAAAAAATTAAAATGAATATGCTAAAATTCACCTCTCTGCTGTGCGCTGATAGCTTAAGGGTAGATTCTCCGACTGATGCCAAATCAGACAGGTTTTGATCCCGGCTTGAAGCAATCTGATGTCTAGTCACACTGATGAGCTGTGATACAGTGAAACAGTGTCTGTGGATGACTATATATTTGTTTTCTTACAGTAATGTTCACCATGTACAAGGCCAAGATGGCCACTCAAGGAATAGAGTTACCTTAAGTGGGTATTTTATATGGTTAGGGGGGGGGAAGACAACAGTTAACTCTAGAGTTGAACAGGTTAAGATTGTCGTGATCAGGGAAACATCCACTTGGGAGTCTGTTCAGTAGTTCACAGGAAGAAGCTGTTCAAGTGGAACTTATTTCTCATTGATGGAATAGAGAAGGAATGTAGGTAGCTTGCTAAAACATAAGTGGCATGGGGGAACCAAGGAATGAAGTTCTTCTGAGTAATTTCCATGGAAGTAATGACACAACAGCACCTGTGAGAAAGAGGTTGAAGATTTGTCACACTCAAGAATTCTGAGACATTTGAATTAAATAGAAACTGGAGAGAGAGGACAAAAAAACTTAAACTCAAAAATTTAAAGTTTCCATATCTCCAGCACATCCCCACATAACTTAGTATAAGAAATATTCGCATTTATATCTCCCACATTACACTTGAATTGAGATCTCCTGATGTCTTTTGCATAGTAAAAACGTTAAAATTTTCCTTCCACTCTACTGTGTGACAGCTTGAGGGTAGGATCCATCCACATATATATATATATATATATGCTCGTGTGTGTGTGTATGTATGTATATATATATATATATTTTTTTTTTTTTTTTTTATTTAGGCAGCAATCTTTCTTTTATGCAGATTTCATTGAATACAACAGACAAGGTACTTTCATTTAGTTTTTTTTATACAATTTATGTGATCTAATAATTTTTTCTTTTTAGATGATAAATTATGTAAAAACTGTCCAAATGTTCTTTCGAAGCACTTTTGCCAATACATTTAGCCATTTTCAAGGATGAAATATTTTAAATGTTAAATAAAATGTTTGTTGCATGCATGTATTTATATAATGTTTTCATTTTTCAAAACATGGTCAAGATATTGCATATTTGTTCATAGTTCATATTATTGAGTGTTGGTTTTTTGTTTTTATTAATAAGACTTCCATTATATATAGTAATCAAAGTAACTTGTCTGTCGTATTCAATGAAATGTTCATATTATATATATATATATATATATATATATACACACACACATTGAATATTTTTAAAAAAGTGGGAACTGTAGAGATGAAAACAAGAAGAAGAGGGATCATCATTTCAACTTAATGCTAAAGAGATCAATTAGAAAAGATCTAACTGAATTCATATGACATTTGGCACATCATAGAGAAGTTTCATTCCAAATGCAGTCAGTCCATGAGCTTCCAATCCTTAGCTATGATTAATTATTGATGAACAGGTCATTTTCATTTATTCCAAGATTCTTCCGTTATGCTTGGAGAATAATTATTCATTCTTATTGCTCAAGGTAGACTCCAATAATATTATAAAGACCTCAGAGAATTTCAATAAGATTATGTCTTTCTAAGAAACAATGGTTTAACTCTTAATCTAACAATTGAACAATTTGCCTCTTACATGATTTGGACAATTTTGTACACACATACACACACATAAACATGCAAAGATACACACATTTATGTACATACGTAAATGCAAACATAAGTAAATAAATAATAAAAATAATAATTTATTATCACAAATTTACAGACCCAAAGAAAGTTCTAAATTACTGTCCTAATGTAATGTAGGATTTACAACTTATTGCTTCTGTGTTATATTTTGTTATCTCTTTAAATTCTGGGACATGTGTTCTTTTTTTGTTTTTTGTCTTGTTTTTACTTATCTTGATAAGTCAGTCCTTTAAGAAAGACACATGTTTTATGTTTGGAGAGATTTTCTCTTATCAAAAGCAGCAAAATGCTCAACCTTCTTTTGCTGGAAGGTACATTAGAAGAAGGTTTTTTTTTTCTTTAATCAGATCATCTTGGAAAGAAAGACAAAAAAAAAAAAAAAGGAAGGAAATCTCGAAAGTAAAAGAAAAGCAAAGCAGCAATGTAAAGAATTAGATTCTGTGACTATTTTTTCAGGCTTGTCTTAAGTTGCCATGTTTATTAACAGACCATCAAACCCCAATTTTGCTAAAATCTACAATGTAAGTAATCTATTTGCATTCAACACTTTTCAACATTTACACATACACACAAAGACACAATCATATATATATATATATATATATATATATATATATATATATATATATAAAGTTAGCAACTGGTTATTTTATTATGTCAACAAAGGATTGATACTGATAGAATTTTGCTCAACAAGTTAAAAAAAAAAAAATTAATTCTGTGTTTGTCATTAGGTGGCATTGGGAGGGTTTAGTTTATTTACATTCAAAAAGGTTATTAAGTACAGGAGAAAAAGAAACTGAAAAAAGAATAGGCTGCACGAGAGGTAGTTTCACCTAAAACTGCAAATTGCTACGATGAAAAAAAAGTTGACTATATTTCCGAGATGAGGTATTATGTACATTATTTACATTATTCGAACTATTGTCCTCATCTTTTTCGCCATATTTATTACAACATTTCGGCCGTTGTACACTCCAGCCTTCTTCTGGTGGTTGGAATGTCGAACTGAACCCTTTATTTCACTCATTTGGGTAGACTGTTCTAGTTCCTCAAGGATACATGGCACAGTGGATAAAGGTGTTGGTTAGATCCAGTGACAAGATCCAAAGAGTGTGAGTTCAATACCTGATTAAGGCAGTGGAGAACTTTCAGAGGGAAATTAACAGGAGATAACTGATAACTGACATCCATTAAACATGGCACGTGGAACTAGAACAGTCTACCCCAGTGAGTGAAATAAAGAATTCAGTTTCAACTAACTGAAGAAGGCCAGAGTGTACAACAGCTGAAACGTCGAGTCACATTCTTGTCAAATCCAGACTTTCACATTAAATTCATCAAAAGTATGAAATGGGGTAATTCTGGAAAAAGTAATCCTTCACTGAAGTGGTGTAAAATAAACTGCTATTTCCTGAATGACATAAAATCAATAGGTCAAGGTATATATGTTTATTACAATTAAACATTATAATGGGTATTTATAGTGCTGAGCATGGAGCGATTTTCTTCAATTTCCATTTGGCATACATCATAACAGTGAATGCTCCAAGCAGCAAGCATTTTACTAGTCATTCTGTGCCATGCTGCACCTCTACCAATAGATGTAACTGATCTAGTAGCTTTAGTAGCAACCTGCTATTAGCAAAGAATGAATCATCTTTGACACTTTGACAATGTTTACATTATTTGCAGTACCAGCAATAACCATCTGTTGTATCTCGATTGGCATTTAGCCCAAATGGGCAGTTACACTGATTACAATGTAGGCTGTTTCAAATGAGAAACATATAACCAAGCAGTTATAGGCCCCCTAAGAGGATTGATGAGCTTCAAAAAGCACCATTTTTCTTTCAAAATATCTTCTTGTGATAATAAATCATTCAGATCAATGATTGTGAGGCACTTGGGATACCAACCACGTGACATGGCTGAAATAAAACCAAAGAGCTTATTTTATATCATTTAAGAGAAACAGAACTTAGATTATTTTAAACTACTCAAAGATTACCTCTGAAAAGAATAACTATAGGAAGATACTGGCAGATATACAAAAATAGAAAGGGGTATAAGACAAGGATGTGTCTTCTCACCAGATTTATTCAACCAATATAGTGAGGTGATCCTGAGAGAATTAGAAGTTATACTAAGATTCGTTATTAGCAAACATAGAAAGGAAACTTGTGGCGGACATGAGACAGAACATGGGACAAGCACAACCGGTCGCGACTTGTCTTGTCCCCGCCAAAAAAGAGCCCGTATTTGCTTAGCATGTAAAGCTAATGCAGTTGAAATGAGGGAGAGAAAAAAAGCACTTACCGCTCTGCCGTAATCCATCCTCGGCCAGATAACGTAAAAGAATGAGGGGGGGACTGGCATCGCATTTTTATGCAATAACGATGCAATGCATTATGGGACATGGACGCAATGAATTATGGGATCACATGAAGATGCAAGGGATTATGGGTATATGAACAACTATAAAAGCAACTACTTTTTTCCGAGTCGGGGAGTTCTTCGAGGGACGTTCACGGTTGACGGCAAGAACGGGCAGTTAGTGTGATTTGGAGACAGAACTCAAGAAGGAACGACTCAAGGTTGAAATACCAGCTGGGAGAGCTTGAATTTACTTGCTGGTTACTGTTTTCTTCATTCGCCTCAAAACTACAAGAACTCTTACATGGTTGATACTATCCCCCAAAAGAGTGACTCATTGCATATTCTTGGGTTTACATTTTCAGCCAACATAAAATGGAAAATTGCTAGATCTTCTGTGAAGAAAGTTGGTTCACTGTGTCATGCTAGACAATTATTCTCTGCTGAATCCATCTTACATATTTGTAAGTCTACCATTTATTGATGCCTTGAATACAACTGCCACATATAGTCCAATGTTCTTGTTAGAGATTCTTGATAATATCCAAAGAATCAGCAACAGTATTGGTTCTGACCTGGCATCTTGGCTTCAGTCACTTTCTCACTACCCTAATATATAGCTCCCCTCTGCCTGTTCTATAAATACTTTCATAAAAAATTGTTCGGATGAGCAATGTACTAGATTGCTGGCAAGGTCTCGTCAATTCAGAGTTGAACTGGCTAGATGTAACCGCAAGTTCTATGCTAACAGTTTCTTTTCTCACACTTCTTGCTTGTGGAACTTTCTTCTGGCTCCATGCTTTCCAGCCAACTTTGAAGTTCAAATATTGAAATGTGATGTCAATCATCATCTACTGTCCTCTTAATTACTCTTCTATTGTTCTCACTCCCTTATTAATGCTTCTCTTTTTTCTTATTCTTTCACACTGAGTAACCCCTTGTGTCTGTGCAAGTATTTCCTTGCATGGGTTGATAGGATTAAAGAAAAAAGAAGGTAGTGAAGGAAAGTGAGAAGAAAGGACAATTGCAAAAAGATAGAATGCATAGTTGTTAGCAAACGGAATAGCCCAGTATGCAAATTACAAATTGGAGATACCAAAATCAAACAAGTACAGTAATTAAAATATCTGGGAAGTGTTTTAACAGAGGACTGAAGGGTGACACTGAAATCTGAAGGTTCAATGAGATAGCAAAAGATGCATTCCAAAAGCTAAGCAGAGTATTAAGAAACAGAAAAATTTTCATTAGAAACAAAGAAAAGTGTACTGAACTGTTACGTACTATATCAAGTTCTCTTATATGGCAGTGAATGCTGGATAACCTCATCACAGATAAAGAAGAGACTTGAAGCAACAAATGTGCTTCTACAGAAGGATGCTGAGGATATGATGGTCCGAACATGTGAGCAACAACAAATTTTTAGAGAAAATAGGAAACTAAAGGATTAAAGAAAAAAGAAGGTACTGAAGGAAAGAGAGAAGAAGGGACAATTGCAAAAAGACACAATACATGGTGGTTAGCATATCTCTGTGATGATATATATCACTCACTGGGGTAGACTGTTCTAGTTCTACATGCCATGTTAAAACTTCTGGGGCCCATAATGAAGAAAGAGAGCTTGGAAAATCTGATACTCACAGGACAGATTGAAATCAAGAGGGACAGAGGCAAATAGTACGTAACTTACCTAACATGGATGGCAGAACAGGGTTTTGGAGTTTTGCTTAGAGGCAAACTTTACTAAGAGTTACGAAGGGTAGGAAATTGGGGAAGCCATGACCGCCTACATCCAGAGGAAGAATCATAAAACTGTGTTAGCAAAAAGTTAAACCCACAATATAAATTACTATTTCATATTTGAGCTGTAGAGTGCAAAAACAATAAAATAAAAAAATGAGGTCATCAAAAATTTCCTTATATATATATATATATATATATATATATATAACACCTCTCACCTTCTATTAGGCATCTAAGAATACTTGTTTACTTGGTATTTTTTATTTTTACAGGTCCTTCAAGATGATGCAAATAAACATGGCAATTATTTATGTTATCGGTTATTCTGCTTGGCTCCACCAAAAACACTCATCAGGTGGTGCTATTTAAGTCTATAAAAAAGACAAACATATCTTCTATCTATCTCTTTTTTCTTCCTGATGCTCCAAGATGTAGCAGAATGTAGGTAAGGTGTCCCCCACTGGGACGCATTTGTTTCCTTAGCCCACTAACTATTGAATTCTGACACACATCTATCACACATACAAACAAGCATATTCTTAATAGCTAAGTTTTAATATCTTTTGTTTGACTTCTAATTGTGCATACATATGTAATTCATTTTGTTAATATATACATTAACTATCACTTGTTTTAAATTTCATGTTTTCTGTTACTTATTTTTATCTGAGCTCTCATGGTTCCAACAAATAATGTTTGTGGGACAAATGTTCTCAGAGCCATTAAATATTTATCGAAAAAAATGTTCACAACCTGCAACAAAAGAGGTGATTATCCGCAACAATGTACAAAACGGTTGTATTAAAAAGTTAAATGTCTTTGAGTGAAAACAGTCTGTAGGTCATAGAGAGGACCATCCTTCTTTGAACCTTGTGAACTGGGACTATTGAATCACAAAGAACCCTGCCAAATAACGGAAGCCGTATCAGTTGAGGACATTCAGCAACAATTTTTTTTTTAAGCATTACGCCCCGAGCAAGGCATGAAGCCACTAGAATGCAGGGGGGTTGCAGAAGATTTGGAGTGAGAGCAGATAGGAGTGATAGAGGAAAGGATGAGGAGAGGGATAGTGGATAGATCAAGGTAACTGGAGATGTCGATTGACATTACATTTGAATAATTGGAGATTATAGCTCTCAGGGAAACAATAATAGGGAAGGGTGTTCCACAGGCAAGAGGTGCAAGGTATAAAGCTATTGGAGTAGAAGAGACGGCTACATTCAGTAGTTTCTACACTGAAAGGGTGAGAGTGGGATGCCAGCCTCGTAGGGCACTTAATTCATGAAGTCTGGGAACCAGTGAAAGCAGCTCATCGGAGTAATTACCATGAAAGTATTTGTAGAAAAGACAGAGAGAGGCGACAGCGTGTCTGTGAGAGAGCAACTGTAGACAAGATGCCAGATCAGGGCCAATTATATTACATATCCACCTCTGGATCTTGTCAAGAACCTTGAGATAAACAGAAGGAGCTCCAGACAATATATGGCAGCAATACTCTGTGCAAGGGCGAATGGTTGATTTGTATATTTGAAGTATCGATTCCAGGGAGAAAAGTTTCCTGGCATGGCACAGAGAGCCAAGTTTCCTCACGGTGGACGAAGCAATTGACTCAATGTATTTGTTTCATCTCAGGTCAGCAGTCAACGTGAGACCGAGCAGATGCAGAGAGTTGCTCTCAAGAAGTTGACTATCAGACATTCTAATGGGGGGCAAGGAAGGATCTCTATGGTGATTAATTACAACTAGAATTGATGCTACATAACTTGAAGCTGTTGACGTTCTAAACTATGAAGTATGAATAAAAAATTGGGAAGGAAGCTCTCCCCCATCAATAATGGAAAGAGGGGGGTAACAGCTGACTTAAGAAACTTATTTTCTTGAAAAGTCTTAGAGAAATATTTTATAAATTTCAACTGAAAGTAGAACTGTCTGCTCGGTTGAGTGTATGCTGAATGTTTCCTTATAAGGAAATATTTGTTTTTTTTTAATACCAAGCTTTTTATTTCTTCAGACATCTGTTTTCAGTTTCTTTCAACAAAGTATTAAGTTTATAAACTGATATTCTAATACAGGGACTAATTTGTAACAGGAAAAAAAATAGCTGTTATTTTAACATGCATCTGACATCTAAATAAATATTAGATGCCATAAAAAACACATGTGAATTATAAAGATGCATAGTTTGTTTTTAGTTACAATGACTATTCCTGGTGTTCTTTTTCAATTAATCACACAGATTTTGATAATTACAAACAGTACATTGAAAATTATCTTGAAATAATAGAAACAAAGAACTTTTATATATTATTTGATTTTCATTCTAAAACACTAGGTGCCTCGTTGTGGCATAATGGTTAATGATCCAGCCTCTCAGATTATTACTAAACTATAGAGTTCAAACCTCACTGGTGCTGTGTTCAAAAACTAAGTTACACTTCGATGCATGGTTAGTGTAATGAATATCAGTGAGGAAAGGGAAACTGATGTGCAGAGTTCAAATTCTGAATAAGTAGGCTAGATTTGTAATATGAAGAAAAACTTAAAAAAAAATCTTCTTTTTTTTTTTCCTTTAATCATTTCAGCCCAAGCAAGACAATAAAGCCAATAAGATGCAAGGGATTACTGAATGCTAGAGATTAAGAAAAATACTATCAAGGAAAGAGAATCATAAAAAAAACGTATTAAGAATACAGAATACAACTGACATTACATTTAAATTTTTGAAAATCAAATTTGACAGGGAAGCTAGAAGTCAGAATATAGTTCCACAAGTGAGAAGTGCAATAGAAGAAACTTATCATAGAACTTACGGTTACACCTACCCATTTTAACTGTAAAATGGTGAGATCTTGCTGCCAATCTAGTACTGCACTTAAATTCATAAAGTCTGGAAGAGGAATTTTCATCAGAACAATTACGATGAAAATATCTCTAGAGAAGGCACGAAGAAGCTATATTATGGCAGTGGGAAAATGACTGTAGCCAAGATGTCATGTCAGAACCAATAATATTGCATAACTTTTATCAAGAATCTCTAAATTGCAATTTTTTGCTGTTATCATTGCATGTTTTTACCAGAGCTCATATTGCAATTTTGGTTGTTCTTATCGCTTTTCTCTGGCACTCCTTATTACTGGTTCCCATATTGTATTCATTTCTATGCTTAGTCGGCTTTTTGTACATATGGATCATGCTATTATATTTGCATTATCAATGAATATGTTACAGATAAAGTTTGGTAGGTCTGCATGTGTATTTAAACAAGACCTAATTGAACTATATTAATTTCCTATTTATTTATTTTTTAAGTCTTTACTGTTAATAGATTTTCACACTTGAGTCTATATTTTTCTAGTTTTATTAATTCTTTAGGTAATCATTTTATTCCTTACTGACAAAAACTCAACCCCCACTTTATATCCAATAAAATCTTTACTCGTGTGAGTCTTAAATATATATGTAGTAATTCTTTGGGGGATAATTTTATTACTTTTTCTTCTATATTCCCTGTCACTTCAGGATGTGGGCAATTATGGCTCTCCACAACTTCCTTTTCTTTGTAGATCTTAGTGAAGTTTTCTCTCTTAACCCCTGTTCTTCCAACCATTTATACAAGCTCACTAGGGAGGTTGTGTGTTTTTCTCTCTCTTGCCCTCAAAACTGTTCTGTGAGTATCAAATTTTCCAAGCCTTTTTCCTCATTATGTGCCCTCAAAATTTCAGCTGTCCCTTTCTGATACTAAGTATAAGTGTTCTTATTGTTTCCATTTTCTCTGAAAATTTGTTGTTGCTCACATGTTTAGTCTATGATATTCTCAGCATCCTTCTGTAGAAACATTTTTGTTGCCTAAAATATTTTCTTCATCTATGAGGAAACTGTTTAGTATTCACTGCCATATAGGAGGAGCTATATTACATAACAGTTCAGTACACTTTTCCTTGTTTGTAATGAAATTTTCCTATTTCTTAATCTTTTGCTTAGCTTTTGGAAGACATCTTCCACTATCCCAATGTGCTTTCAGATTTCGGTATAATCTTTTCCAACCTCTGATAAACCACTTCCTAGATATTTAAATTTTTCTACTTGCTTGATTTTGGCATCTTCACTTTATAATTCACATGTCTTTTGCTGCCAACCATGCATTCTGTTTTTTTTTTTTTACAATTGACGTTTAATCCTTTCTTCTTGCTTTTCTTCACTACCTTCTCTAGGAGTTGCTGTAGTTTCCTTTCTGTGTCTGCTATCAACACTGAATCATCTGTGTATCTAATGTTAAGATTGTGGCCACCAATAATGAATCCTGTCAGGACTTGAAATTCTCTCAGGATTGCTTCACTCAAAGTAAGTCCAGTGAGAACACACATCCTTGTCTTACACCTCTTTCTATTTTTGTGTGTTTACTGAATTCATTTTCTGTCCATATGCAAGCAGTTATTTCTTCTATGTGCCATCTCCCTTCAGGACGTTGGTGATCATGGCTCTCCACAATTTCTTGTCTTTTGTAGCTCTTAGTAAAGTTTGTCTTTGTTATCTCTCCTAAACTTTGTTCAACGTTCAGTTTGGTCAAGGTCGTTAGGTCAGCTATGCATTGTTTTCCTCTGCCTCTCCTGCCTTCAATCTGTCCTCTGGATGTCAAATTTTCCAGACTCTCTTTCCTTGTTATATGGCTGAGAAAATTTCAACTGTCTCTACCTGATGCTAAATATTAATGTCTGTTATTGAAAATAACAAACCGATTCACAACTTTATATCTAATAGAATCTTTACTCATGCTCTCAAAGATAACAGCATTAAAATCTTAATTATTATTTACAGGTCCATTTATATTTTTCCATAAATATTTTATATATATATATATATAATTATTAAATTATATATATATATATATATATATATATATAAAATGTCTCAAAATTGTTGGACTTTGTCCATTTCCTAATGTATGTCATTTGTTTACATTTGGATATACATCAAGCAGATATGAATGTACAAGAGAAAATTGATTTAAAAACAGTAAAATCAACCTTGCTAACCGAAACACTCCTCTGTGGCTCAATTGGTAAAAGCACATCAGGCTATATGACTGTTCTGTATAGGATACAGGTTCGATTCCTGTCGGAGGATGCATATTTTCTATGAAAATTTCTTGGACATTCAGGCCAGTAAATTTCATTAATACCATTTTTTATAAACAGAACATTTACTTAAATATTTGTATCTATAAAATAACATATAAACATAAAAATGTCTCAAAATTATATATATATATATATATCAGTAGATTATTTCTCTTTTAATCAAAGTAACATTCCTTATGTCAAAATTATGGTCTATTTTGTTACAGTGAACAACCAATGCATTTTGTGTGTCATTTAAAATGTCCCCTTTGTGTTCATATAGTCTCTTGTTTAAACTTCTTGAGGTTTCTCCAATGTATTTATTCTGGCAATTCCTGTATTTGATAAAGTAAATTCCTCCTTCAAGTTTTGGCAGGTTGTTTTGTTTTTTATGTCAAATGCAAGGTTGCTCCTTTTTGGGACAAAATGCTTAGAGGATGGTTCCCTGACCATTACAATCTTAACCTCTTCAATCTAGGGTCAACTTTAATCTATCCTACATATTCTCATAATCTATGATTCTTATATCCATAAAACAACCACATTCAATAAATTTCTACCTTCAGTAGCTCTTAGTCCTTGTACTGGATGAACAGTAACAAAGGAAAAAAAAAAGGCAGAGATTAATGAGGTGTTTAAATATATAATAGATGCCATGGAGTACTGTTGCCATATTTGGGCATGAGCTGCCCAGACCTCACTTTCCAGTCTTGATAGAGTTTAAAAGCATCTCTGAGTCCTTGTGGGAGAAGAAAGATTTTCCACACTTCAACCTTTCTCTAACAGGTGGGATGTAGCGAGTCTCTCACTGCTCTATCATGACTACCATGGAAAGTGCTCAGATGAACTGAAACTCCTGGTTCCACCAGGTCAGATCTTCATGGCTAGGACCCGCTAAACCACTTATATAGTAGCAAACCACCCACATTCCCTCTGTGTTCCATCAGTGAGAAGTAAGTTCCACTCAAACAGCTTCTTCCCATGAACCACTGTTCTATGGAACAGACTCTCTAGAGGATGTTTCCCCGATCACTACAATCTTAACCTGTTCAAGTCAAGAGTAAACCATTATCTTCCCCTCCTATCCATATAAACTACCCCTTAACATAATCCTCTATTTTGAGTGGGATCCCCACCAGACCTTGTACAGGGTGAACCTTACTGTAAAAAAAAAAAAAATTCCAAAATGAAGTATCAATTGTTGTACAAAAAGTTGCTTTAAGAGCTGTGAGAATTAAACCGTTAGAATGTTGGTTAAAAAAAAAAAAAAAAAAAACTCAGTTGGCAAAATAAACGTTCACCACTTGTTAGTTTTTGAATTCCCCTCCGTCTCCACCAGATCTTATTAGACCCCCCCCTACACTTTTTTAATTTTTGACACATTTCTTTATAAGATTTCATGGAAATATTTTTGGTTTTGTTAAAGCATTTTACTTTTTTTAGTTTTTGTTCTTATACGTCTTGTTATAGTTTAATAGACTTGTTTTTAATCATTTCCCAACCACACCATTTAATGAAACCCTCCTTGTTTATTAACTTCTCATTCTTTCAATTTCCATCCCCCACTCCATTCATTACAAGTATTTCCTCCCCACAACTCCCTATTTATTAGGGCATCCCATTTTTAATTAAGCATCTGAATATAGATTACACTCAGAGGGGTAAATCTTAATAAAAAAAATCCTCCCCAAAACAATAAAAAAACGATCCCCCACTTTATGTGCAGTAGAATCAAGTAACCAAGCTAATAATCTGAATTCTAATGAACAGAGCGTGATGCAGAATTAGACCAGAAATATGACAAGAACAGTGCAGTTTTGTCAAGGACATTGGAACAAGAAATGTGATATTCATGATGAGAGAGAGAGAGAGAAATACAAATGCAGAAAGCTGTACAGTTATGTTTTATAGATTACGCAAAAATATTTGGCACAAAGATTTATTCGAACTGTGAAGAAAACAAGATCTATTTGGGAAGGACGTTAGAATAATCCCAAACTCATGTAATGGGAGTAAATTGTCTGCATATGGATTGGAAATGAATAAATACATAAAACTAGAAAAGGGCATGAGATAAAGGTGTATCTGCTCACATCTACAGCAGGGGTCGTCAAACCTGGCCCCCAGGCCACATCTGGCTCACAAAGGATTTTTGTCTGACCTGCCAATTGAACTGTAGCAAGGCATTTGCATTTTTTGTTGATTGCATTAGTTGTTATCCTGTTATTCCAGCAGTAAAATAAGGAACCTTGTTTAAATAATATATTCCCATGAACATCAAATTCTGCAAGCCTTCTTTCCTCACTATGTGTCCAAGAAATTTCAGCTCTTTCTTATTCTAATTTTCCTTTTTGTTTCCATTTTCCTTAAACTTTTTTGTTGCTTATGTGCTCCATCCATGGTATTCTGAGTATTTTCATTGTTTTTTCTTTAAATCTCCAAACCAAGGCAGTGGTCTGAGGGTGAGACTGTTCTCTGGGAGCTGGATTTAGCCTACCAGGATTTATTAGTGGTGGTTACCATCTTAAAGATATCTTAAGATATACAGATGACATTGTATTGATGACTGACACAGAAGGAAAACTACAGGACCTTCTAGAAAAGGTAGTAAAGGAAAGCAAGAAGAAAGGACTAACTATCAACTATAAGAAGGCAGACAGTATGGCTGTTGTTATATTCCATGCTAATAGGAATATATACTTGAAAAACAAGGTGAATAAAATAAGTAAAGGTTTATTGTAAAAAACCAGTACAATATGAAAAGGTAACAGTTATGCACAAGGTTGTTGCAAGTCAATCCAGTAGTGAGTGCTAGTACTGGAAGGTTGGTAGTTCTTGCATAAGTCTGAGTCATACTCAACAGATCCCAGTTAGTCAATATTTACTATCCCCCACCACAAGTGTAGATGTGGCACAAGGCTGAGTTTAACATGGGTCATCCGAACCTGTAGGCTCAGCAAAAAATTCCCTGTAGAACCTGCATAAACAGGTTCAGGGTCGGTCTACCTCCCCGAATGAGAGACTGCCCTTTGGCATAGCCTTGTCTGGCTTCCTCTCTGCTCAGAGGCAGAGCGGTCGACCAGCTAGCCGAAAAAGATTTTGGCTAGTATATTTAGCAAAACCCGAGGGTTGCATGTGGCACAAGGCCGGGTTTAACATGGGTTCTCTGAGCCCGTAGGCTCAGCCAAAAATATTTCCTTTTGAACCCGTATAAATGGGTTCAGAGTTAGTCAACCTCCCTGAACAAGACACTGCCCTTTTGTAGAGCCTCATTCAGGTTCCTCTCTGCTAAGAGGCAGAGAGTTCGACTGTCTAGCCAAAAAGATTTCAGCTAGTCTCTGTAGTCTGTTGACTTACAGATACTTATAGGTAGCTACTACCTATAGTGTAGTCTCTCATGGGGGTGACGGGTTATTCCATTACATCAGTTGTCAGTAAGAGAAGAAACCAAAGATGCGAATTACAAATTAGGGATGTCAAAGCAAATACAGAAGTTTAAATATCTGGAAAGAGTTTAACAGATGACAGAAGATGAATTGATTGTAGGGAAGTTATAACCGAGTAAATAATTATAACCCCCCACTAACATTTACTTATACAAAAATACTAGTAGAAAATGAGAAACTGCAAGAGATGGAAACAACAAAATGAGTATTATTTATTATCTAGTTGTTATGTTGTGTGGGAGACACAAGAGAGAGTAATACAGGAGTAAAATTAAGAGTTTGGGGTCAAATGTAGATCAAATATTGATTGGAATCTGACCAACAACAGCAGCAACAAATAAAATGGATATAACATATAAATCAAAGTAAAAATAATGACATAATCAAGATGTTAACATTCCACACGACTTCAAATAAAAGGTTAGGAAGGAAACTCCCATCATTATTGGAAAGAGCAATAACAGCTACTGGACTTGAGAAACCTGTTTTCCTAAGAAAGTGTTTTTAGGGAAAGATTTTCTAAATTTCAACTGAAAGTAGTGCTGGCTGCTTGGTCAATGAATGCCAAATGTTTCCATGTTGGGAAATGGCTAATATTACTGTTACCAAAATGATCTACAAGATAAAAAATAAGTAAAGTGGATACAGTTTTTCTCATTTTTTTTTTTTTTATAGATGTGTGTAATGGGTGTCTAGATAATCTGATTTGAAAAATACAAGAAGTGACTGGGGTTTTCTTACCTCAAATTTTTGTTGCGTGCTAAATGTTACTATTATGGCTTGAAAAAGGGAAAGGAGATTAAATTTTCGTTTTCCACACATGTTAATGACATGTCCATGTGAACTTCTTATCCAAGAGTGAGAATGTCATGTGAATGTGTGAAGAGGAGAAAAGTGGTGTTGATTCTCATTGGTGAAGAATGAGTGAATTAATGATAATTATTTTATTATAATTATTTTTGTTGACACTAATTAATTTTTATTTATTTTATATTTTTATGGACACAACATCATTGAAAATAAACAAAATATCAAGAAACAGGAAAGTTTCATTAGAAACAAAAAAAAAAAGAGTACTGAACTTTTATTTAATATCAATCCTCCAATATGGTAGTGAATGACAAACAATCTTCTTACAAATGAGGAGAAAAATGGAGCTAATATAAATGTGGTTTCTACAGAAGGATACTGAGAATACCATGGATAGAGCACATAAAAAGTAAAGAAGTTTAAGTAAAATGGAAACAGAAAAAACAATTATACTTAGAACCAGAGACAGCTGAAATTTCTTGGACACATAATGAGGAAAGAATGCTTGGAGAATTTGATGCTCACAGGAAATATCAAAGGCAAAAGAGACAGGGAGAGGCAGCAGGCCAACCTACCTGATGAGCTTGTGTGAATGGTTTGAAAAATGGTGTGTAGTGGAAGCTTGGAAAAGGGACAAAAGTTACTAAGAGCCACAAGGTATAGGAAGTTGTAGAGAGCCATAATCGCCCATGTTCTGAAGAGACACAGGATATGGAAGAAGAATTCTTTGCTGAATTTCACTAAATCCTAAGTGAAGTTCACTTTTGCGCAAATGTCCCTGAGAACAACACGAATTCATCACTTCTCTCTCCAACTCCGAATTAAATAGTAGGGTAGATTGGGATCTTTTGCCTTGGGTGGCAGTCTGACAAAAGGAAAACTGAATTTAAAACAAGGGAAAAGGCAATGGGAAAAAGTTCATTATCTTTCCCAATAAGCCATGCTAATTTGTAAATAATAAAGAAAAGATACCATGTATTTAGTTATAGTTGAGTTTATAGTTGCCCACGTCCTGAAGGGACACTGATATTAAAAAAAAGTTTACTTTACAAAATAAATTAATGGATAAAGAAATAAAAATATTTATAAAATATACAGAAACAAAAATTAAAAAAAAAAAGTCTAAGTAATTAACCTCAATAAACGAGAATAGATGTGACTGTTTATTTTTCAAATTCTCATAATTCAGTAACAGAATTCACACATGGACACTCAATGCAATCTCCTGTCTGGGAAGCAATATTTAAAAAGTGTAAATTAATACCAGGGGGATGGATTTCCTTTACAACAGGTTAAATTATTTCCCTTTTAGTCTCTGTTCATGAAACATAATGACTACAGCAAAAATGTACATCACATATTAAAGTTAATGGCAAATGCCGGGAGGGATTTTTTTTTTTTTTTTGTAAATGCCTTGTTATGTTTTACAGAATACATTTTCATCATTCTGACAGTAAAAGAAAAAAAAAATTGTGGGACATTGTATTGTTAACATTAAGTCAATTCTTCTAACTTATTTAGTACATTGGTTACACATTAGGAAAAAATATTTTGCAGCTATTCTTAATAAAATAAACCAGAATAAATGATGACAACTGAAGTATTTTGATAATCTGAGACAACGCAAATATTTTGACAATCTAAGACAGTGATTCCCAAAGTGGGCAGTACTGACCACCCTGGGGGTAGTGAAAAGATCCAGGGGGTCAGTGAAAAAAAATGTGGACAGCCAGAGGGTGGCAGTGACACATCTGAATCATAACATATACCACACACATTGTACTTGAAGTGTATCATGCCTTCACTTTACAGTGTATTCCATTTATACAGAGAGTGGTAGATATACCCCTCCCACATAAGGGTAAGACATTAACTAGATGAAAACACCATTGCCACTAATGTCTTACCATTATGTGGGAGATATTTATGCAGCACCCTGTGTGTGCATATATATATATATATATATTTTTTTTTACTATTATTTTCTGCTGAACCCTGTATAACAATTCTTATTGGAAATACTAAGATACTCATTTGACATGTAATACTAGCACCAAGAAAATACAATCAAAGGTTGGTTATACATTTGGGGGTGTCTGTAAATGTGAGGGGGGCGTTAGGGTTGTGTTTTGGGGCACAAAGGGGATGGCAACCTCAAAATTTTGGGAACCACTGATCTAAAACAACACATATTTTGACAATCTAAGACAACTCTGTTAGCCAGGGAGCTAAAACAAACCTATCAGGCTGGAATCAAAGTGTAGTATCTGTTTTCCTCATCTCTAATGATAATATTAGCCATTTCCTTATATGGAAATATTCAACATTCATTCACGGAACAACCAGTGCTACTTTCAGTTGAAATCAAATCAAGTTTTTCTGTTAAAACAATTTTTCAGGAAAATAGGTTTTTCAAGCCTATTAACTGTTCTTGTTCTTAGCCTTTATCGTTCTGTATATGACTTAATTTTCTGCACAAAATTTCATAGTTGTGTTGTCATATCCTGCTATGGCAACAGAAAACCACTTTGAGTGAAATTAACAGTAAAAATACTGCAATTGAGAAGCCTTGAAAAAGAATGCAGTGGAAAGAGAAGTAATATTAATAAAATGGAGAGCTAAAGGTTTACCAGTATTGATGGGGATTTTCTTCCTAATTTTGTTTGAAGTAGTGTAGAACATCAACATCTTGATTATGCCTTTATTTTCTCTTCGAGGTATATGTGATATCCATTTTAGTTGTTGCTCTTGTTGAAAGTCCTCAAGTGATATGGTCTCTGTCATTTGGTACAGTTCTTAGTGCCAGTCACAAGGTCCAAAGAAAGAGGCTCCTTAGACATTACAGGCTTCATTCGCTTGAAGCCATTTTTAACCATTGATCCAAGAAAGGGGTTGTATACAGCTGACAGTTTAGATATTTTGGAACGCATATGGCGCCATGCATGACATCCATATGAAAATCTCAATTGACGTGGCTTATGCTAGATGCCAAAGATTTCATTTCCTTAAGTCAGTAGTTCCTAAAAGTTTTTCTAGCTGTAATGTGGCTTCCAGACCACATTTATACTTACCCACTTAAAGACACTTCTTTCTTGTAATTTAATTTTCCCACCACCGTAATGTAGCCTCCCTGTGCCTTTTCTATAAATATCTATGCTAATTGTTCTGATGGGCTTTCCTCTTGGGTACCATGACTTTACAAATTTATGTGCAGTACTAGATAATATACTGTATTAGTACAGGATGTGATAGATAAATTGTTGCCATTTCATATTTTTAATTTCATGCATGTGTGTTATTTGTTTTTGATTTTGTCAACTGCACAGTATAATAGGATTAGTTGGGTACCGTCTGTGAGAAAAAGAGTGCCATGGCGCCATTCATTCCACCAAAAATTTAGAAACGGCATGATGTACTGCTTGACATTTGCACTAGAAGCTTCAGTATGAATATTTCAGAGTGTTTGGGTGTCAATCTGAGGACAGTGCAGAGGATTTGGAAAGAGTTGGATGAGTCTAATGGTGATTACAAAGGTATGGCAGCTTGGAAAACTCACCGATTGTTCTAATAAAAGAACTCACAAATGTTTTGATGCAGGACTTGGACTCAACACGAAGGCCTACATTCATTGCCTTGAGGAAGTAGTGATGCCCTGGGTCAAGAGTGTGGCTGCTGGAAGGCCCCATGTCTGGCAACAAGACTTTACACCATGCCACACAAGCAGGAGGAGCCAGTGATCAATGTCAGACAATTTCTCTGACCATATTGCCCCTTACATCTGGCCACACCAGAAGTAATGTGAGAATGCCGGATGAAAAGAGCAGTATAAACAAAGGAAGAAAAGTTTCCTACCAGCATCTAGTTGGTAGATAAAAAAAAAAAAAAAAAAAAAAAAAGTGTGCTGTAAGTTAATTCAGAACCCATCCAAGTGCTCCGGTCACAGGGACCAGAGACCTGTGCTACTCCTCCTCTCCCTTCTACTGAAACCTGGTTTCATAGGAAGTTGCTGCCTGCTTATTGTGCTGATGTCAAACATCTACTGCTGTAAACCATTTGGTTAATTTCAATGGATAGATTCTGGTCTTAACTTCAGCCAGCAACTGCTCAATGCCACACTGGACATTACAGCATCATCGGTCATTTATGTCTTGCCATTTTATTGTGTATTTTCTTTAACACCATACTGGACATTTCAGCTACTTCAGCTTATTACCAGCAATAGATTGGACCATATTTCTTCTAAAATGAGCTTTGGACTATTTCTGATGGAATTTCTACCTTATCTGAGAAGAATTATTCATAATTTGGAAAAGTCAAGCAATAAAATTAATAGACACAAAATGTCTTGTCTTTAATAACATAAGCACTTGAGCTTATTACCTATTTCTAGTCATGCATTTGTTTATCTTACAGCCAGCTTATCGTCAAATATACTTTGCTGTAGACATTCATTTAATTCATACGAACAGGATTATTGTTTTGACTTCATTCAGCTTCTGCTCAACACCACCCCAGATATTACAGTGACATCAAATTGACCTTTCAAACATTCGCTTTTTCTTCCAATCTAATTTGCCAAGACTTTACTGACAACTAACTCATCTGCATTATTAACCATTTCACAGTTATCTTGTTTAACTTTGTTCCTCCATTTACTGGTTCATTTCAACCAAATCATTATTATCCTACTGAGTTTTCATATTAAAATTGTGTAAATAAATTTTTGCATTAATTTAAATTCCTCATGTGATCTCATTCATGTTATTTATTTTTAAATGTTTTACGGTGTGACATCTTTATTTGATGAAGTAAAGGAAGATTGTTTACAGCTTTTGATTCATAGCAAGTGGACTGGTACCTGGGACAGATCCGGATCCTGGCTGATGATTGCTTGCAGATCATTGAGAATGATGGACTATAATTTGAAGAATAAATGTTCACGTTGCTCCATAAGATTTTGTTGTTTTCTTTCTGCTTCCAAAGTAAGTTGGGACTTTCAAGCTAACCTGATATAATGTGTGTGTGTGTGTGTGTGTGTATATATATACACACACACACAATTTACATATGCCATGATAACAGGGTGTACCTTTGAATTATTTTATAATTTTTTATATATGTGTGTGTGTATATATATATATATATATATATATATATATATATATATATATGTGTGTGTGTAACACATTATGAAATGGACAAAGTCTGACAATTATTTTAAGACATTTTTATGTTTATACATTCTTTTTATAAATACAAATATTTAAGTAAATACTCTGTTTATTATAAACAGTATTAAACAACATTTACCAGCCTGAATGTCTGAGAAATTTTCATAGAAAATATTTGTCGTCTGACATGAATTGATCCTGTATCCTATACAGAACCGTCATATAGCCTTATGTGCCTTTAAACGATTTGGCCATAGAGGAGTGTTTGGTTAGCAAGGTTGATTTTACTGTCTTTAAACTACTATCTTCCATGATTCTGTGGCCAAATCGGTTAAAAGGCACGTCAAGTTATATGATATGGGTTCGAATCCTCTTGGAGAACCAATATTTTCTATGAAAATTTCTCGGAAATTCAGGCCAGTAAATGTTGTTTAATACTGTTTATTATAAACAGAGCATTTAAATATTTTTATCTATAAAAAGAATGCATAAACAAAAATGTCTTAAAAATACTCAATATCAGAGATAGAGTGCATGTAAATATGAAAGTGGACACTGAGGTTAACACCGAGTGGTGACAGTCTGTTTCATGCTTGAAGTTTGGATTCAAATATGAAACAGACTGTTGCCACTCGATGTTGACCTCAGTGTTCACTTTTATATATATTTAAAGGCAACTATTATTAACATCAACAGACAACAATATGTCACACCTTGTCTACATCACAACACACTTTGCTCATGTCACTACACACACCGGTTCTACAAAGCTTTGATTTTCTTTTTGGTTAATATTTACAGAATTAAAATTTAGACAGTATCATGAATTACTCAGAAATTAGACTGGAAAAGGCTAATTTAGCACAATACTATTAAAGTCCTCTAGAAAAAATTGTGCTATGATATGCCATTTTACAGTAGTAAACATATAAACACACAGAAATCAGATTCTAATTAATTAGATCTGAAAGATATACAAAAATAGTAGAGAAATAGTGAATGGAAAAAAACATCTTTGTGATGCATTTCATTCTGAGAAGTAAATTCTTCAACTAATAATGCTTTTATTGATGGAGTCGGTGAAGTGTCAGAAGAACTGTAGCAGACAAACCAAAATTTACATAGAGATAACAAATTAAGGCCAAATTTATACAATTATTAGAAAACATATCTCTAACTACATGCCAATTTTTGTCTAGCTAGGTCACATACATCGTACTCTACTTAAAACAAATTTCAAAATGAATACAAATATACCAGAGTGCTGGCCATTATCAACGTGGCTCTCGCTTGCCACAGATGTCTACAACTACGCCCATGAATTCCCCTTATATAGGCTATAAGAGAAGTCAGACAGCTGACAAATAGCAGAGACAGAGACTTTGCACTAACAATAGAGTCTTTCCGAGGGCACTGCCTGTCCAACTATTAAGCTGTGAAAACAACCATGTGTGAATACAGAAAGAGAACGGATTCCACTATCAATGCAACAAGCCCAAATGAACAGCCAACTAGCAGTCAGCCAGATTAAGCATATTCCTTTTTCACGCTCTCATTTTGCACCCACGCTACACAACTTACTAGAGACATTTTCATATCTTATAAATGAAAATAAATATTTTCTTATTTCTCCAAACCATTGTCTAATTTGTTTCTGTACCCAACCAACTTCCACCTCAGATCAAAGCTACAACAAATGCTATTTGCCATTTGCATTAAAAGATACAGTGATAGTCAGCTTTAAATTTAAAGCTTGACGTCCAGTGTGTCAAGAGGTTAACTTAGCCTTTTTACAGCTTTTTATTATTGTTTTTAATTATCCCACTTATCAGCTTTAGTTTTCTGAGGAAACGAGATGTGTTGTATGATCTTGGATGTAAAATTTACCCTTTTGAAATTAGTGCACTTTCAATATATTTGCACATTAATAAATTGCTTGTAATAGAAACAGCATTTTTTCATTAAATATGTAAACTGTATAAAATCTCTGTAATAGGTTAACATATTTGCCGTTTTTGTTTTTTGACAACACACTGGAATTTGAACAGTTTTGCTGGTAAAATAGTTCTGATTTTGTTTGTGGTATGTTATCCCTTCTTAAAATATATGGATATCAGCAGCAGGGATAAGGGTTTTTTTTCCAATAAATTTCACTAAATATAGTCAACAGGATTAAACTAGTAATGCCCACTGTAATGTCCACTATTAGTTATAAAAAATGCAGATAAACATCAGGTAATCATTATAAAAATGCAGATATTCATTTTCTTGCACTTCTCGCTTGTGGAACTCTTCTGGCTCCATGCTTTCCAGCAAACTTTGATGTTCAAAAATTTAAATGCAATATCAATCACTATCTACTACCTTCTATTGTCTTTGCTTCTTAATAATATTTCTCTTTTTTATTATTCTTTCACATTCAGTAATCCCATGTATCTTAGTGGATTTACTGCCTCACATGGGGTGAAATGATTAAAAAAATATAAACATTCATCTGGTGTTAATATAAGAAGGTAATTTATTACTGGCAGATATTGTAGTTTTTAAATTTCAAGGTGACGATTTAGAATGGATTGGTGTGTGTTAATCTAGTCCTTATTAATTTTTCCAGGCAGGAATATTTGTTTAGAGGCCAGGTGTGACATTGAATTGGATAGGTCAGAGCATATGTTTTTGATTTCATTTTTCACAGATATGTCAGCTGAATATGTTTTGGTTTTTTTTTTAGCAATGGCTCAGAATGAAATGGGGTAAAATCAAAACATAAGATTTAGTCTTTTAACCCCAATTTTAAATAATGGAAAATTGAGTTATTTGGTGCGTGAACAGTTTGATCGTGGGCAGAGAATTCTGTATAAATTCAGCTCAATTTTCAGGATACAGTGGAGTTGGGCTGGGACAACAGAGACAGATGGTCATTAGACACACAGTTGCACAAATATATAAAGAAAGGGCCCAATATTCACTTGAATTTCTGATTAAACTTTGCTGAACACACAGATTCCAAGTTGCTGCCTTCTGCCTTCCAATCCTTTTGTGTTAATAGATGCCAAATATATCCGCTTGTAAATTATTTTGTTCATCTTCATTAAATTGCCTATATTTAACCAAAACAACTTTCTTCATCATTAAGAATCACATCACTTGAAGAACCAAGACTGGACAATTGATTACTTATACTGGAACCAATCCCTAAACCAGTTTGGAAGCTGTATAACTTGCCTTATCCAATAGCTGTGAGAGGATTGATATATCAGAGCAAGCAGGGTCAGAACTGAGCAACTGCAAGCTGACAGAAACCAAGACTAGACCAACGAGGCCTTAGAGATGCATATAAGAGAGGGGTCATAAAGTCATGTGATTTTTTTCTAAAATCATTATTGTAAGATGATGTGAAGTCATTGGATTCAATGCATTTAATTAGGAAGCGCATCGAATAGTTGAGAGCCTGACGTGGAGTTCTCAGCTGAAAGTTGGTCTGTGTAACCAATGCATTGAGGGCATTGAAAAAAAAAAAAAAAAAAAGCGTGTATGTGTGTATATATATATATATATATATATAAAATAAATGGTTTTTGTTTTCATTTGCACAATGACAGTGAAAGTAGACCAATGGAGTCTAGGAGACATCTACAGGAAGAGAGGGGATTATATTATAAAAATTTTAATAAAAAAAAAAAAAAAAAAAGAAAAAATCTATGAATAACCATAGGGACCTCCCTATAACTTATTAGTGCTGTCCCATTTTAGGAACTATGAGTATTAATAGGTTAATAAAAAAAAAAAGAGATATTGAATATAGAATAGGTTGTGTGAGAGGTAGTTTTGACATACATTGCAAATTTCTATGAAGCAAAAACATCAACCTGAAAACTTGAGTCATGTTCTTAAATAGCCTCATCAGATCAAGACTTTTGTATGGACATCATGCATGGTGCCAAACTCATTCAGAAATATCTAAACTGTCATCTGTATTGAACCATTTTTAAGATCAAGGGTGAAATAAAAAATTGTGTAAGTATAGCCTGAGAGTCTTGGCAAAGAGCTGAACATTGTGGACTGGTGAAACAGAATCACAAACAAAGAACTGTACCAAATAACAGAAACCACATCACTTGAGGACCAACAACAGCAGCAACAAATAAAATGGATATAACATATAAATCAAAGTAAAAATAATGACATAATCAAGATGTTGACGTTCCACACTACTTCAAATAAAAGGTTAGGAAGGAAACTCCCATCATTACTGGAAAGAGGAATAACAGCTACTGGACTTGAGAAACCTCTTTTCCTAAGAAAGTGTTTTAGGGAAAGATTTTCTAAATTTCAACTGAAAGTAGTGCTGGCTGCTTGGTCAATGAATGCCAAATGTTTCCATGTTGGGAAATGGCTAATATTACCATTACCAAAATGAAATGAATATGCAAGGTAATTAGTTATGATCTGAATACACACCCAGGTATTACTGGAAAGAGATATAAAACACTAAATTCCATATAATTGAAACTTATATGTAATATTAGAAAAATGTCTTTTGTTAATGGATAAAGGAATCGAGAGAAAGAAGAAGAAGACAGAAGGATAACCAATCAAAATTCTAGGTTTTCATGAGGTTGCCATTACAATGTGTGTTGTGAGAATGTTGTTAATGTCTTTTGTAACAGAAGACACTTCAGTTCTTAATCGAAAAAAACTGTTTTGCAGGAAATCATTTATCATTTTGGTGACCAAGAAAAGCTATGAAAAAGTAGGCTTAACAATCAAATGCAATAATGAAATCATTTCAGACATTTTACTGATTTTGCATTATCAGTTTTTAATTTGTATGTCTTACTTTTAGTTAGTACAAAAATCAACTAAAAGTTAAGATGAATGAAATACTTGTCAAAAAATTAATAATGTCTGACAGTGCTTCATCAAATAAAAATTAAAAATAATATTACTATAACTGTTACACTCTGCTTCAAGATCTCTTTCCAACACCCTCTACATGTCATCTGCTGCATGTGAATACCAAGAAAGCAAAATAAAAATAAAAAAGTCATTCTTGGCCCACAAAAAAAAAAAAAAAAAAAAAAAAAAATAAAATAAATAAAATGTGGCTTAAAAGAAACCAATCATGAAGCTAAAGAAAAAAATCATGAAAAAAACGAGTCTGGAAGCCAATAGATTTGCTTTAACAGTCAGATTACTGGCTTCACTTATCCACTCCAGGCCTCTCTCAATATCATCACTGTGACCACATACAGGCCTTGTTCCAGCTGTTGATCATGACAGGTGGGCTCTGTGGGTGTTAAACATAAGATGGAATGGTTAGATACAACAAGGGATTTGCTAATTACCCTTATACACAGGTTTAATCAGATACAAACAGCCAACCCTATTTCAAAAGTTGTAAAGTTTTGTTCTAAAGAATTTTTATAACTATGATTTCAAACACCCACTATATTTGATGGGATGTGTAGTGATATCATTTCAGCTGATATTAAATGGAAACATCTGAACTGTGACAAAATCGTCCTGATGTTATGAGTTAAGTGAAGTGAACCTCACAAGGACCATGGCAAATGACCCTGACAAAAGGGGTCACTGAATGAAGTTAGACCTTCATAAATTACTTTTTTTTAGACAAAGATGACAAAACAAAGAACAATGTTCTCTATAAGACAATGGTCACTATCAACTGAAAACAGAGAGGCACGGAGAAAGGCATGGAGAGTGACTAGATACCGCCTTGCCATGAAAAAGATTTGCCTGTTATACTGTTCACCTCGCTTTATCTTTGATTCAACAGTAGATTACAACCAGGATAAAATTTGCCTACTACTACAATTTTGGACTGAACCCTTTATTTAATTGGCAAGGATGAACTATTCTTGTTTATCTGCTCAAGTCTAGGGATATTTCTATCTTATTTAGTACTGCTCAGTTATTGCTTGTGCAACAAACAGCACACAGACTAGTGGACTGATTCATGAATTTGTTGATATAGTAATTGTGAGTACAATCCCTGAACTGAGCAGTGTGTTCTTGGACTCAGTGAAATCAGAGCGACTAATAACTGAGCAGTACTAAATAAGAATTACATGTGGAGCAAGAACAATCTTTTGAACAAATAATCATTCTATTAATGTAAGATTAAATTCTATTTCTGCTACATCACTAGAACAATCCATTACATTCTGATTACATAATTTGGCATACAATTATATACAAGGATAAACATTGCTTTTTACTTGCTGGGATATCAAATGTTTGCATAATTTTGCTTGTTTCACAGAATTATAAACTGATAGTCATTTATTATTAGATTTCATTTCAACAAATTTAACCAGTTCGAATTCCAGTTGAATCCATTACATTCACTTACGTACTAATACCCTTGGGAAAGGAATGAATCCTCCTCTTCCTCCAGTAATTAGCAGGACAGTTTGTTTTCTATGGCCTTGGATAGCAACTGGTCTAGAAGGACAATTCTAAATTCAAAACCTGTGGAAGCTTGTTTGGGGACCTTGTGGCATGTAGTGCACCAGGTCACTGTATTCAGCCATTCAAAAAGTGTGTTTGGTTCTGCACAAAGCCTTCACCACTATAATCAAATCATATGTGCTGGTGTCTGGTTGTTGGTTCCTACGAACTGAGCTGCTTAACCCTCTTTACTTTGAACACGATAGGAGAGTTCACCATTATATATATATCTCGATTTTTTTATTATAACATTACTTTCTCTTACTTACATGCTATCCATCTTAGTTGTTTCTACTGTTGGAAGTCTTCAATTTTGTGTTTTTAATCATTTTAAACCAAGTAGTAATTAGCAGTCTGGGTTCTATGGCCTTGGATAGCAACTGGTCTAGAAGAACAGCTCTGAATTCAAAACCTGCTGAAGGTTGTTTGGGGACCTTGTGGCACATAGTGCACCAGATTTCTGTATTCAGCCCTTCAAAAAGTGTTTGGTTCGGCACAAAACCTTCACCACTATAATCAAATCATATGTGCTGGTGTGTGTTGGTTTCTAAGAACTGAGTTGCTTGACCCTCATACTTTGAATATGATGGGAGAGTCCACTATAATATATATATATATATATATATATATATATATATATATATATATATATATATATATCTTTTTTGATTACAACATTATTTTCTCTTACTTACATTTGCTATCCATTTTAGTTGTTGCTACTGTTGGAAGTCTTCAATTTTGTGTTTTTAATCATTTTAAACCAAGCAAGGCAATAATGCCTGTAAAAAGCAAGGGGTTACTGAGAGTGAAAGAAAGTGAGAAGACTTTAGTGAGGAGAAAGGACAATAAAAGCGAGAAGTGTGAGGAAAGAAACTGTTAGAATAGAACTTACTGTTGAAATAGCTTAGATGTAACTGTAAGAGCCAAGAACCCACACAACCCCACCAAAAGGCAGCTGTCACAATCTTGGGTAGAAACTGTTCTTTTATTTTCACTATCTTTTCCATCTTTTGGCAGATTACAAGCAAGCACTATATTCATAGAATGAGTTCTTGAAGTAAAAGATCATCTCATGACAGTTGGTTGAAAGTGAGACAATTTTGCATTATCTCTTTCTACTATCTTCAAATAAGAGAACTTTTTTTTTTTTTTTTTTGACTTGACAGCAATGAACATTTGAACAATGATTCTGACTTCATATCAATCAACAGACCTTATTCAAATAATTCTCTTTAATAAAAAAAAAACAAAAACAAAAAAAAAACATTTAAATTATTAGTGGCTCTTTGACTGATCTTGAGATAGCTTTTGAAACATCTAATTTCAGGAAATTATATTTTTATATTTGTCCAACTTAATTATATTTTTTTCTTTCAACTATATGCTTTGGTAGATAACAAAATTTATATTTAAGTTTTCTTGCATGTTTCCTTCTTTTTTAATTCCTTGTTAAATTAAATTATTTTTAACTATTTTCCATGTCTTGGAGTTCATTCCAGACAGAAGAGACATTTAGTGTGATGATGATACAAAAAGCATATTCATTAAAACAAGTTCATAATTGTTGGCCTTAACAACCTGATACTCAGATTAATATTATCAAACTAATTGCATAGTAAAAATGTATTAATGTTTGCAGCATTAGATTTCATCTAGATTTGCTTTGGCAACAAAACTTTGATTGTTGCTGTAAAAAAATTCTTCATAGCATGATTATTCAAATATTTTTCACTCATGCTAAAAAAAAGTTTTCAAACTATTTACTTAAGCTTAATTGCTTACAAAATTTGCATGCCCAGAATTAGACTTTATAACAACAGCCTGTAAGATTAGCATACTAAGCACTGTCTTCTGGAAATTGCAACATGATAAAAGTTGAAAGAAAAAAAATTCTAGTTTCCAAATTTAAAGTGTCAGGTGTTATGTAACCAAATGACAGTAAATAAAGTCTAACCAGGCTTTTCTGGAATTAACCTGAAATAACCTTGGCATGATATATAGACATCATAGACATGCATAGGCACTGACAAGAAGAGGAAGTTGAAATGGTATGGATATGTGACAAGAGCTAGCAATTAATTCTTGACAAAATTCAAAGAAGGATCTGTAATGAAATCAATCTTGACTTCAGTCACTTTCGCACCACTGTAACATTCATCTTTTCTATAAATATTTTCATGGCAGTTGTTCTGAGTTCTCTTCCTTGGAACCACGACTACAAATTTAAGTATACTACTAGATTGCTAAGAGTCATGGTTAGGTAATGGATAGCAGCTCAGATTGGGGAATTGGAGAGCTAAGTTCAAATTCCAGTCAAATTCACTACATTCACTTACGTGCTAATACCCTTGGGAAAGGTATGAATCCTCTTCTCCCCACAGCCATGGGTAAATAGCAGGACAGACCGGGTTCTATAGCCTTGGATGGTAACTGGTCTACCGCAGAAAGAAATGGCAAACTACTGCAGGAAAAAAATCTGCCTCGTTTGTCATGATTACCTAAGCATGTATCACATATGGCACATAATTGACTGACTAGATTGGTAACTAGGTCCCACCATTTCGCTATTGAATTAGCTAGATTTAACAGTTCTATTCCAATAGTTTCTTTTCTTGCACTTCTCTCCTGTGGAACTTTTCTAGTTCCTGACTTCCCTGCCTCTTAGAATTTTCAAAAATTTAAATACAACAATGGCAATCTTCCATTTTCATAAATCACATTCTGTTATTGTCTTTTCTTCTCACTGAAGTCTTCTTTTTCACTTCCAGTCCTGTATAGTAATGAGTGCTGGATGATCATCTCAAAGATGAAGAGTAAACTTGAAACAACAGAAATGTGCTTCTGCAGAAGAATGCTGAGGTTACGATGGTCTGAACATCTGAGTAATGACAAAGTTTTGGAGAAAGCATCAAGAGTAGACAGTCGATATTTCTGGGGCATATAATAAGGAAGGAGGGCTTGGAAAATCTGATACTCACATGACAAACAGAGGGAAAAAGGAACAGAGGAAAACAAAGCATAACAGAAAGACAAAGTTTATTAAGCGCTACAAGTGGCAGGAAGTTATGGAGACCCATGATCGCCTATGTCCCGAGGGAACATGGTACATAAAGAAGTGCCCCTTGTATCTTAGTGCCATATTGCTTTGCTTGAAGGGAAATGATTAAAAAAAAAACAAAAAACACTTGAAGACTTCCATCAGTAGCAACAACTAAGATGGATATCACGTGTAAGTAGCAAGGAAAATAATGATACAATCAAGATGTTGATGTTCCACACTAACTGAAACAAAAGGTTAGGAAAGAAATTCCCATCAATACTAGAAAGCAAGAAGCCTACTTTTTTGAAAAAGTGTTAAGATTTTATAAATTTTAACCATAAGTAATGACAACTACTTGGTCAATGAATACTGAATATTTCTTATGTAGTCATCCATTTTTATTTTAACTACTGCAAGGAAAATTGGATCACTTTGTTATGCCAGAAAATGTTTCTTGTCAGAGTCCATCTTGCACATTTACAAATCTACCATTTGTCCATGCATTGAATACTTCTGACATATCTGGTCTGATGCTCCTGCTATTCGTCTTTAAGTTCTTGACAAAATCTAAAAAAGGATGTAATTGATTCTGACCAGGGATCTCGACTTCAGTCACTTTCTCACTGATGT